>VDFB02350625.1:0-47585 GCA_007258455.2 Sequoia sempervirens
TCCCTTATGTACGATACCCTTCATAACCAATGAACCAATTACTTCAACAATGCATGCTCACTTTGCCACCCGTTAGACCACTTGATCCAAATCAGCCATTACCATCAACCTCCAAACCTAATGCTTATTGTCATTGCTATTGCCAAAATGGACATGACACTAAACACTGCAAGTTTCTAAAACATCTAGTTCAAGACCTCATTGATTCAAGCCATTTTTCCATTGTGGGTGTTAATGATCAAGGCAATAAGTTAGTTGCACCCCCTAACCAGAATTTACAAATTTTCACCAATCCCATGCTTAAACACACTACCTCATTTGTCAAGGCTAGTGAACCTTCAAACACTGATGTAATGAATGTTGATACAAATAATGAAGAACACGATACAACTCCAACTATTAATAGAGATAGTCTTATGGATAAACTTGTGGCTACAATAGACGTTATCCCTCGTAAGGGCCAAACCACTAAATCTCTTGATATAACTTTTTCTACTAAATACATACTACAAAAACTTCTCGATGGTCCTCTCTACATAGATGGTAGAATCTATGATAATCCCACTAATGGGATATTAATAGATCCCGCTTGTGACAAGAACATGATCACAAAGTAGTTCCTAGTATTACACGGTCTATATCAAGATGATTATAATAAACCAACTACATGGATTAAGACACATAATGGTTTTGCATGCCCTATGATCAGATCGATCGTACTCCCATTACAGATAGGACCTAAAAATTTGGAGTTAACATTTTCAATTATTCCACAATCCGACCAATTTTGTTTGTAGCTAGGCCACCCTTGGCTTCGCTCAATGAAAGAGGTCCCATCAGTGGTTCACAAGTGTTTGAAGTTTCCACATGACAATGAGATATTTACCATACACCATAGTGGCTTTAATACCTTATCCTCTAAAGGTAATTTTCATTAGAAACCTTTTGGCCCAAACCCATGGAACTCGTCACCCCTGGAAAGGAGTTATTTTTCATAGCCTATCAAAAGTTCAAAGCCAAAAAGATAGCCGAATTGTCTCTTTGTAACATGTCCCCATCCACTTCCACACCTCCTATCATAGATGAAACCATGATTCAACCTAAGTCCGACATTGAGACAATTATACAACCTCATGAACAACCACCCTCACACACTTCGCCGCCATCATTTAAATGACCAAGGGAACATGAAACCAATCTTGTCCTACCTCCTCACATTAAACAAGTGTATAAAGCAAAAGAGAAAATGGTTGACCCTTCTTATGTTTCTTCTATTCTTCCCTCTTCGGAAGCAGAAGAACCTATGATGAATCAATCTGCTCTTACACCTCAACAACTCCAAAATGGAATTAAATGAAAATGCAGTGCTAGGAAACGTAGGTGTCGTCATCGTCTCCTTGCTAGTCAATATCGCCTAGAAGAAAATAAAGAAAATCAACCTCCACCTTTGATAGAAGTAATAGATGACCACCCTCCTTCCCTTGACTCACCAAAAGATATTCTAGTGCAAATTTCACAACAAAATGAACAAATCCAACAACCACAACTTTTTCTCCATCCATCCCCATCGTCATTAATCTTGATGATGATGACAATGCAGAGATTGCCAAAATAGATGAAGAAGTGCACAATGACCTAAACTCTTTATTTTCATCTACAATGAGCTTAAAAGATAAATCCTCTCCACCAAGTGAAGAACCTGGTACGACTCCTAGTTCAACACTTGCAATTCTCCCTTTGGACATTCAACTGCCCTCGCATTACATTGAACATGATTAGGAGGTGGATAGCTTGTTAGATGGTTGACTTGCATTCGCCGTGATAGCCTTTTTTCTTGTTTCTTTTATTTTGATTTTTCTTTCATGTGTGTATCATGTTCCCCCATAACGTGTGTTTGATGTTTCCTTCTCTTTTACATACACTTCTTCTATTTGTATCTCTATTCTTCTATATGACGTGCATCCTTTTCTTTTTCTCTTTTTGTTTTGTGTTTTCCTTTTGGGGATGACACCTGCCGTGAGACGTCCCATGTCTCTTCCATGTCGACCCAAAAGGTCCTTTTTTCCTTTTTTGTTTGGTGGCTCTTTTTTCGATGATTTAAAGAATAGAGATGCCCTATGTCTCTTCCATGTTGACCCAAAAGATCCTTTTCTTTTGTTTTCTTTTGTTTGGTGTTTTCCTTTTGGGGATAATGCAAAGCATTGAGACCAAAATGTCTCCTTCATGTTGACCCAAATTCTTTTCCTTTCATTTTATTCTCGCCAGGTTTTCCTTTTAGGGATGATGCAAAGCATTGAGACCAAATGTCTCCTTCATGTTGACCCAAAAGAATTTTCATTTTCTTTTTCCTTTTCATTTTGTTTCTTTCCGCTTGTTTTTTCCTTTTAGGGATGATGTAAAGTGTTGAAACTGAAATATCTCTTCCATGTTGACCCAAACAAACTTCTATTTTTCTTTTTTATTTTCGGGCTTCTTTTGTGTCATTCTTCTAGTTCCTCATGTGCTTGAGGAATGATGATAGTTCCAAGCTCTTTCATAAAAACATTGCAGCAATGAACATACTAACCCCAAATCCATAGATCCCTTATGTGTTTGGTGTGATTTCTTTTATGGGTGGCAACTCACTTTCTTTTTTTTTTCATTTTTATTGACATGACATGGCCTAACTTTGAAACATATGACTTGGCATAGGGCTTTCCAAATTGGTTCTCATGTCTTGTTTCTTTTTCGCATTTTCTTCCCTTTGCTACTTTAAAGTAATTTCTCATAGAACGATGTGTCACAATTCCTTTAAAGTGGGGAGCATACATTACCATAATTCATTTTCATTCTTGGTTCCTAGTGTAGCCTTGTCATTCATGTGATGCGTTTTTCACTTTGTGGATGACATTGGGTGTGATGTACTTCATAAGTGTGATCTATCTTAGAAAATTGCATTCCTCTTGGTGGCTTGATACGACGCACTGCATCCCCTAAGTTGAGAATACACTATTCTTTTATTGGTCCTCTCTTGGAGACATTAGACATAATGTTCCCTAAGTGACTGACCTTGCATGAACTTAACAAGACTCCTTTGAATATCTCTCCCATTCTACATTACATTTTTACATTTTACTTTTTTTCCAGCTTACATAACACAACTTGCATGCATGTGGTACCTTTCTTTTTGTTCATGAGTTCTAAGCATACAGATCTTTGCTTGTCTCATGGAGCACCAACTGACATTTCATTTCATTTTTCCTTGTGGTGCCTTGTTAAAGTTATCAAGAGGTCTAACTCTTATATGGTTGAGCAGGAAGCCCACCTAGCGGCATGACTTTTCCCCATAGCCACCTTTGTGTTTGTGAGTGCATACCAACAAGCGTATGTATCTTACCTTTTGGGATTTCTCACCCCACAAAAGACCAAAAGTTTTGTGGCCCTAGAGTGAGTACATTTGGGCCTTCTCACCCGATGAACCATCTTGAGTTCTATTGCCCCAAAGTGAGTATACATTCTCTTTTAGCCTAGATCTAATCCACAACTAGTTGGAATGACGATCGAAGCTTCATATGATTCTTCTCAACACCTATGTGTTCCTTTGTTCTTATGCTTAGTATGTCATTGGATCTTAATCCTAGGGGCTTGATCATCCATCTTGATTGTTGTCATTCCATCTTGCTAATGTAAGTACATTTGAACCCTCCTCTCAATGTTCATGGCTACTTTAGTGTGAGTTTGAAGCAAGTTTATCCTGTCACTAAAGTGAGGGCTAAATCTATCATAGAAATATGGCCCCTTATCATTTTCATGGCCTTTTAGGTCTTTTTTCACAATGTTTGATCTATTTTTCTCTTATTTTATGTTGTAACATGGCTTAAACATGCATATTTAGGTACTAAAATTCAAATAACGACGTCTTGTGAAGGTGTTGTGAAGTGTTGTAAGACATTTCTACACTCTTCTAGACTCTATTCATTACAATTCACCTTAAAATCACCTTTTCATCACTAAACAAGTCCTATTTTGAAGTGTTGGAAAGTCTTGTAAAAGGATTTCACGTTTTTCTAGGCATAACTTCACTACTTACCCCTTTCTTAAGCTTTATTTGGTCCCTTTATGCCCTTATAAGGCTTAATTAAGTGTATTTTTGAACGTTAGCCTAACAAACAACATTAAATACAAGATAATTCTTGACACCCATTTTCAGGTCCTAGGTGGGACCCATTCAAATGAGTTTTGCTTGGCTCCTAATTCAAAAAAATTAAAATTTCTTTTCAGGTTTTTATTCAAAAACACTTGATGTCGGCCTATGATGAGGTATGAATGGGGAACTAAGGCACAAGATTGTATAAAATAAGTGATTTTCACCTCATTTTACATCTCCTACAATCTCATTCATTCAAGCATTCATTCACACATCATCTGAAGTATTCAAGCATCTTACAACATCTTATCAAGCAATATTCAAGCACTTTGAAGCATCCATTGACATTACTTCATATTTGCATCATCAAGGGTTTGGTAAGTTGATAGCAATTGCATGTTATTATTTTATCATTCTCCTTCATTTCATTGTTTCATTAAGGGTTTGATTACCAAAAGTGGGGTTTGACCAAGGAAAACCTCTGTTTGCTAACCCTCAACCATTTTTCCCCTATTGCATGTGTGTTTGCAAACTTTTGTGTGCAGATTTAACAATATTTTTGGTGTTGAAGATTGGTCAAGAAGTCAACTAGGTGCTTCAAGTCAAATCAAGTCTATTTCAAGCTTGGAGAAGGTTTTTTGTCTGTTTCCTGCAGAATTGACTTCAACAACCTAACAAGAAGATATTTCTAGATCTGGTGTTGTAGAGTTGTCTCTTGATTTCTCAAAATTTTAGGAGAGGACTGATTCACCACCAGTGGCGAATGAGTCCCACCTTAAGACTAAAAATCTGAATTTTGTCAGATTCTAGATCCCGACAGTTAGAAACTTGTTTCTGACACTTTTTCACCAATAGAAAAATCAATTTGCCACTCTGGACGAATGAGTCCCACTGTGAAATTTCAGTAATTTCAAACATCATTCACAATGTTCTAGATTCATCAAATCTTGCCCAAGTACACTCTGTTTCATCTTATTTCTTTTTGTTCTGCATTATTTCATCATTTAGATCATTGTTTGCACATCACAGCGTGTTTCTTAGTTTTGCATTCATATTCATTCATTTAAATCACATGCTTGCATTTAGTTTACTTCATTTAGCTTATACAACATCACACATAACATAATTTGAATGAACCCTTAGCATTTTTGGCCCTATCTCTCTCCTTTTAGGTGAAAAACCCTAGAAGAGCTAGAGAAATACATAGGAACCCAAAAATCAACGGTTCAATATGCTACTCCTTGCGATGAATGTAAAACATACAATAGTGAGTATGTTATGATCCTACAACTATTACATGACAAGGAGCAAGAACTAATGTTATTTATTATGATGAGTAAATAAGGTGTCAACTTGATACATGTTTAATGAGATATCTGGGTATGTGCAGGATCATCATGGAAAAAACAGGCCCTTAAGTGGCAAAAAATTCAAAAAAATTAGAGTTAGGCAACTTGACATAAAATTTTGAATAAGTTATCTATATTATTTGAAAAATATGTAACAATAGAATATGTAGAAAATTGAATGTAGTTTCTAAACTACTAGGTTTATTTAAAACAAAAAATCTATTTGGTGAAAATTTGAAATTTCAATGTAGTAGTACTTAAATTCGGGAAAATAATCCAGGTGTCTTTCTCCACCCTAACCATAATAAAATGATAATATTTTAGGTATAAGTAGAGGACTCATGTCCCATGTGATGTAGATTTTTTCCGTAATTTTTTTCCTTGTTAATAATTAATTATGAATTTTTATTACAAATTTTAAAAATATAAAAACTTGTATGTCGACACCTTAACTTGGTCAAAATTTGAAATTCATTTTTTCTTTTTTTAATCCTATAGTATGTGAAGCATAGAATGTGATGCATGTTTTGGATTCAAAAAATGTGATACCGTTTGAAAGCTATAGATGTTTTTCAATCAGCCTATCAATCAGGACTTTAGTGGTAATTCAAAGAGAAAATGAATAATAATTACTTATTAAATTCAAAGTAAGGCATAATTTATATTGGCGGAAAGCTGAGAATCTCCTTTAAAAACCCTTTTCATTTCATCAATTTTGGGTTAAAAATAATTCGTCAGCCACATACCCACCATATTGCCACTTTTTGGCCCATCATGATCCTGCACATACCCATCTATTAGTGTTTAGATACATTAAAGTTGTCTTAGAAGAATCTTTTTTGACATTGAATGAAGGATTTTGTTTTGAGGGACAATAACCAAGATCATTAGTCATTTCTTGCATTTTAGGCATTATAGGGACATGGATATATTGTTCTATAGCATCCCATCCTTTCCCAAGCTATTTCATAAGCTCAAAACATCTTCCAAAAATTTTAGTCACTTTTGTTTGATTTGGTGGTTGTTCAATTTTCTCAAAGTTTGTCTTGGATGTTTTCTTTGCTTTTAAGGTGGTTGAAGTGGATGCTTTTGAATTGTGTATTATTGTTATCAGTTTCTCTTTTCTCTTTTTAGACTGTTTTGTTATGATTTTTTATTCTCCCATGGATATACCTGTATGAAATCGAAGGTTTATGTAACATCTTCCAATAATTTTGTGGCTTCTTCAAATTTATTTTGTCTTTCTATATCTTTTTTCTTGGTACTAGTCATAGCACATGTAACCTTTTTCTTTTGAGGAGTAGAAGGTGACTTGTCATAGACTCCTAACATTTTCTTCAAGGCTTCATCATTTTCAAAGCATTCCCATGATGGTGCAAAATCCATATCAAGCAATTTAGGATGCCCCAAAGTGAGGTTGATTTTTGGTTTTCACTTGATAGTGTTGATGTTTGCTTGCACCATGATACCTTCCCTATTAGGAGAGTTTTTAGGAGAACTACAAACTAGATGTTCATGAAATTCAATGTTTGGTTCTTTAATATTGACTTCATCGCAAGTAAGGGAATGATCCATGGTTGGATATTCTTGCTTGGAAATGATATTGTTTCTTTGTTCAATCAAGTTTTCCTATTGATTCTCATTGATGGGATCTTGTAACACCCTAATATCTTCTTTACTAATAGGAGACATATTACGAGAGGAGGAAATTTGATTGTTTTCCATAATGTCATCCTTTTTCTCCAAGGTCTCATTCTATTGTGCCATAACATTTACCCTAGTAGGAGAGCTTTTAGGAAAGTGAAAAACAATAGGTTCATCATATTTCATGGTTGGATTTGATAAATTAGCTTCATCACTCATAGGAGAGGCATCAAGAGAAGGATAACTAGGAGTTTCATGGTTACAAAGAATAAACCCTTGAGATTTCAATGGAAAGGAGATTGAAATATGGAAAAGAGAAGGTTCTAGGTATTGAATGATTTCTAATGAGGCATTCACCACCAAGTGTAAACTTGGAAAAGACAATGAGTTGGAAAACACAGTGTGATAGAAAAAATGACCTAGAAATGAAAATGAAACAAAACATAAAGTTGTAAAATTGAATGTGTGCACTTGGAAACTTGTAGAGACTTGGATGGAGACTAGGAATGCTACTAATTCCAAAATTTTATCCCACTAGGAATCATTCACCAATCTGGGCGAATCAATCCCAGATCGAGGTTTCTACATAGGAACATATTTCTTGGAAAAGGGTATCCAAAAATGCCAAAATCTCAAAATTGACCAAAAATGGGACTCATTCGCCATTTGTGGTGAATGAGTCTATTTTGGCTTTTCTGGAAATTCAAAGTTTTGATCCACACCTCTCATTCTGCTTAATGTGTGCCTCTAGGTGTTTGGATCTGAAACTACCAATTTCAGGCCTATAGGTGAGTTCTTGTGAAGATTATGACCTAGCAAATGGGGAGACAACTCCAACAACCTTGTAATTGATTCTTCAATGATCTTCAATCCTTCAAAGCACCTAGATCTACAATCACAAAAGGAAAGAGATAAAATGTTTAATGTTAGGGAATAGGGGTTTGCCTTGGTCAAACCCCTTTTAGGTAATTAAACCAAATGATGAAAATAGGATAATGAAACATGAACATGAAATAATGCAATTCGAACCTTTCCATGATGACGGATCTCGAATTGCTACAAAAATTCTTCCCTTGAATGCCTCAAAATTGTTCTTGAATGTTATCTTCAAGATGATCTTGTGAAGACTTGAAATGCTCAACTCTTGAATGCTTGATTTGATGACATGAATGTATGATGTTGCTTGGATGAAATGAGGATTTGAAAGCTTTTTTATATAATAAATTCACTCACATGACCGTTAATTTTATCCCCAAGGACAACATTGAAGAAATTTGAATTGAAAACCCACTTTTCCTACTCAAAGCCTTAAAAATAGGCCAAATGGGACTCATTCGCCATCCTGAACAAATGAGTCGCACCTGGATGGTACTCATTCTCCCAAGGTGGAAAATGGGTCCCACATGGCTATTTTTCATGCTAAAGTGTCAGTGAGTGAATATTTTAAGTTTATATGTTGATTTAGTTAGGTCTTTGATTAAATTATGCCTTGGGATGAACAATATGGGGTCATAGGGGCCTATTAATGATTATATAAATATTATAAATTTAATAGGGCCCAAAATTCAATGTGAAAGTGTAAATAAATAGACTTTACAACACTAAATTAAGGAAAAATTGAGTCCATTTAGGTTAGAAGGGCCCTAAATCCCATGTGAATGTGTAAAACACATTACAACACTAGATTAGGTCCACTTGATTTACAAGACTCTCAAATTTAATGTGAAGATATAAATAAATACATTTTACAACATTAAATTAGGGTAGAGTTAGGTTAGTTTAGCTTAAAAAGGGCCAAAGACCTAATGCGGATGTGTGAAACACCTAAAAACACTAGACCAAGGTGACATTAAGTCCAATTTATCATTAATTATTCCTTCCCTAATTAAGGACACTTTTTTTGACACTACATTTAGCCCCCACTTTAGTGAGAGGATGAACTTGCTCGAACCTCACAATAAAGTAGACATTCAAGAGGGGTCCAATCATACCAATGCGGATGACAAAGGATGACAAAGATCAAGGGAATGGTCAAGCCTCCAGGATCCAAGATCCAAAGTCAAACCAACATGAGCACAAAAGGACACGCACAAGGTGTATAATATGCAACAAAACAAGATACACAATCATGCAATGTAAAAGTCATAAAGAAGAAAAAATAGAATAAGATAGGTGGATCTAGCTTTGAAAATGCACTGACTCTAGGGACACAAAACTTCAGGTTGTTCGTGGGGTAAGTTGTCCCAATGAAGTGATTTAGTGAGAAAGTCGGAATTACGATGTTCTAAATGTAGGTTCAACAAAATGAAAAGAAGAAACTTGTTTTCTTCTATGCTTGGGAGATAGAATAACAATCTTCTACACTTCTTATTCAAGGAAAACACTAGAGATCTCTATCTAAGGTATGCAAAGGAGAAAGATATCTTGCAATAGGGTTTTCCTAGGGTTTGATTATAAACTAAAGAGGGGGTTCACCACCAAGCTAGGGCTTGGAATGACTAACAAAATGAAAGACCTAATGCCTAAACCTAGTGTGATACAAGACTTCACTAAATGTGTTAAAAGGCATAGGACAACTGAGAGGGGGGTGAATGAGTTGTCACAAAAATTAAAATTCAAAACTTCAACACTTATTAACTTCATAACCATACTGTTCTATTATTAAGTATGAACATAAAACATAAATAACGGAAAGTGAAATCAACACAATGAATACCAAATTTTATGTGGAAAACCCAATGAGGGAAAAACCATGGTGAGGATTAACTCAATATAAAGTAGTTCCAAAACCGAATGTATAAGGCTCACTATGAAGGGCTCACTACCCTGAAAGGTTTCACTGTTTGGATACAAAATATCACTGCTTACAAGGAGGGTCACTGCCTACATAAGATTTACAAAACAAAATTGGGCTTCATAACCGAAATGAACTGAAAAGACTGCACCTAACAAGTGATGATATAGTTCTGGTGATGCTCAATAGGCTGACTTAACACACTTCATTTTTTTTTCTCTTCTTCACTTTCGCATTCACAACTGCCTCATCAATTACACACACACTTTTAAGCTTCAAGCCTGTCTAATATATATACTCGATTCATCGACAAGCATCAATTAGGTCAGTCTAATTAGATGCATTTCCTTGTTTATCAAAAATACCAACTTGTCGGCTACAAGAATTCAAAAAACATTTTCAAAAGGAAGTCCAAATGTCCAACACACTACATCATGTTGTCATGGACCCAAGATAGGTTGCACATATGTCTGCATAAGAAAAATTAATTCACCATATCATGACTTATCCATGAAGTCGGCCATAAATATACTTAATTTCAAAAAGTAATCAACAAAATAATGTTGATACACCATAAGATCATCTCAATATGTGAGATCATGAATGCACATGCTTACAACATCCATGCACCATTTCGAAAAACTACAAGCAATAGTAATCAACAACAAAAAAATTGTGGACCAAAATACTAGAGGATGTAAGCATTATACTAATTCAGATATCAGACCAGAATATCGGATCAAGCACTGGCTTAGACTTGCAATCACAACATGGTGACATCAATGACAACACAAAACTGTAGAGATGGCCATTCTTCTTCATTCTTCCAACAATCTCCCCCTTTGTCATTGATGGCAACATGTACCAAAATTTTCAAAACATAACATTCTCTGAGCTCACGTGTCTCTCTCCCCATAACTTTATACTCTATCTCTCTCCCCTTTGACATCAATGGAAAAGGGTGATCAAAAAGGTAGGTTGTAAACATATGTAAGTGATGACTTTGTATGTACACAAAAATTCCAGCTTCCCATTTCAAGCATTCAAACAAGAATGAGACTCTTTACATGAAATATTTTCTTATACAGTCTCTCTATTATGATTGGAAGAATTATTTTCCAAGAAAGTATAGCCAAATTAATTCGTGCACTCATACTTTCCAACAAAGATAATTGTGTAAAGGAGGATGTCTGATCAGAAGAAAGACACAATCATTCACAATTTTCAGCATTAGAGAGGATTCTGGAGAGATGATCTAACTGAACCTCAACAACTTCCTTAACCAACCATAAGGTTCTAACCATATCTTATCTTTTCCTTTGAGTAGTCAACAATTCTTCCCATAGTTATCCAACTCTTATTCTCTCTTTTCCATCCCTATCTTTGAAGAAATCAAATTTCTTTCCAATACTATTCATCTCAGCTTCAATAGCTTCAATCCTACTTCTGAAATTATCAACAGTTGTTGGTCATTGAAGACAATATTTGTAGATATCTGATATTTCTTTAATGCATTCTTTTTTCTCATTCATATGTTTATATAGTACTTGATTTTCATTGTTACACCTTCTTTCAATCATAGATTTGAATTTATGTCCTTTGGGTCCTTCCAACAATGTTCTCTCTTCAACAATCTCTACAAGATCATCTGGTAAAGAATCTGACACATCTTAAATTGAAATACCTTTATTCAAAAAATAATCAACCAACACATCATCAATTTTAACTTTCTCAACTGGAGAGCACACATTCCACATTTCACAAAACTTCTTCATTTCACCCTTATCCAGTAACATCCATATATCATTTGTATCAGATCCAAATAGGAATTCTTTTCATTCTTCTTTTTTGAGACACTTGTTACAATAGTTTTCCTTTTTTTCAGTTCTAGAGGAGACTCACCAGTCATAACTTCCAACTCTCTCTTATCGGAGGATGAACCCACTTCAAATTGACTTGGTAGTAACATACCGAAGCATAGATTTTCTCTTAAGGTTGTGAAATATGATTTTCACACACTTACATTATTCGCCAATGATTCCAGGTATCTATACACTTGTTTCCCAATAGGAATACTAGATTCCCACACTACATTTTCTCTTCTTGGTAGGGAGTTTGAAAAGTAAAAGGCCAAGCATACAAGCAAAGATCCAGACCGAAAGGGATAGTCCTCAACCACTGAAATTCAAGCATTTTCAGGTAGATTTTCAAGTAATAGGCTACACAAATCAAACTGTCTAGTTTCCTTAACCATCATATGTGCAATATATACAGCAATAGCCAATGTCGAGCCTTCACAATTTCTGAAGTAGATTTTATAGGAAATTCCACATTCAACATACTTTACAGTTGAATCCATAAGAGTGTTTATCAATAGAGCTTGAGGGTCTTTATTAATGCTAGTAAGTTGCTCCACATCTTTGTATTTCATGGTTTTATTTCCAAGGAGATCCCCAATACTGGATAATCCAATAATCACTTCGATCCCTTCCTTTGTAATTAGGTAGAGTTTTTCCAATACAATGTTGTTGTTCTTGAAATGAATCAACAAGAACAAGAAGAAAATATTTATCAGCAAACCTAGGAAATTCTCCCCATAAATCCATACCTAGGGTTTTTATGCTTTGTAATTCATTTTCCTTTAGCCCTAGTTCCCTTTATTTCATCTTCCTATGATCAAATTATTCCAATTCAACTCCTTTTATCTTTAGTAGAATTTCGCCACTCAGTCCTATGCCCATTTCCATGCTTAACTTTCTTGAATTCATCAATGTTCAGTCAATACTTCTTCTTTTCCTTCATAGAATGAATAATAATTCCTGTGTATTCATAATAGTTTCTTCTTGAATTTCTTTAGAAATGCTTCATATCACTTCAAGATCTCTCCAAGGGAACTTTTCAAACTCTTCAAATGCTCAACTAATCCAAAAGACTTACAAATTTTACCTTCTACACCATCAATTTTCCCTAAAATGCATTAAATGTGACAGACATCAAAAAGCTGCTAAAAAACATTCTTCTCAATATAGAAAACCCTAATTTTTGATCTACAAATTATCATGTCAACATGTTCTCTTCCAGTTCCTTTTCCAAAACCTTTGAGTATATTCATTCTTCACATTCCATCCTCATGACAACATCTGACACGCCATTCATCAAGGGGGTTTTTACAATTTTCTGATAATGCTCTCCCTAAGACCGTGCTAGGTCTACTTCCCAAAGGAATTGTCTGTACCAGATGAGGGAAAAGACACATCAATAGTTTTAGGTTCTTCTTCTTTCTTCTTCCATATCTTATTCATCTCTTGATTCATCTCTTCTTTGTCGGCCTTCTTTACTAGTTCATTCTTCTCTACCGGAGCAGACTACATTCCCTTCTTACTTTTGCAAACCTTAGAAACATGTCCCAATTTGTTACAATTATAGCAGACAATACTTTTCTTATTAGTCTGACCTCCATTATTTCTTGATCTAAATTGATTTGCTTTGTGTCCAAATTTGTTATAGGTATTGTAGTAGCCATTAAAGGATTGATTCATTCTACCTCCATTAAACCTATTCATCATCACTTGGTTGATCATTCTCACTTGAGATCTGCATTCAATAGCTTTATGTCCAAACTTCTTTCATCCAAAATATTGTCTAGAGAAAGAATCAGGAAACCGATTCATCCTGCTTCTGCATTCTATTCACTTGTGACCATATTTATTATAGGAAAAATAAATACCATTCAAAGATTTCTTCCTTTGTGCATTAGGTTGTCTCACTGGTTGTCTCCTTGCAAACTTTCTTTTCTGCTTCCCTTTGTCTTGAGTCATTTGATTTTCCTTAGAACTTTCACTTGCGTCATTTCGCAAGCCACCTTTGTCTTTACTTGGTTTTTGTCCTGCAAGTAATTCTCCAAGCTTGTCGAAGCTAGATCTAAAATTATTCTCATAGAGTTTTCCCTTCTATAGTTCTACTCTCAAGTTTACTATCTCTTGTTCAAGTCTAGAGCATTCGTCAGACTTGTTATGCACCATTGTATTTAGACATTCTTCAATTATCTTCTTTTCTTCTACAAGCACTTTTAGTCCAGTTATCTCTTGTTTCAAGAGCTCACTCACTTCCCTGTCTCTCTCCTTGAATTTCTTTAATTGTTCCTTCAGCTTCTGGACACATTCATTTGCATCATCAATATTTTCTTTTAGATCTCTCTTTTCATTTTCAACTTTGTCAAGATCCTCAAGTGCAGTTCGAAGTTCTTCTTTATCATCATTTGATCAACCTTCAAGATCTACCTTAAGTGGGTAAACTCTAAACTAGGGAACCAAAGCTCTGATACCAAATGTTAAAAGGTGCAGGACAACTAAGAGGGGGGTGAATCAGTTGTCACAAAAATTCAAATTTAAAACTTCAACACTTATTAACTTCACAACCACATTGTTCTGTTATTAAGTATGAACATGAAACACAAATAACAAAAATTAAAATCAACACAATGAACACCAGATTTTATATGGAAAACCCAATGAGGGAAAAATCGCAGTGAGGATTAACTCACAATATAAAGTAGTTCAAAAACCAAATGTATAAGGATCACTACCAAGGGCTCACTGCCCTAAAAGGATTCACTGTCTGGATACAAAAGCTCACTACTTACAAGGAGGCTCACTACCTACAAAATATTTACAAAAAAAAATTGGGCTTCACATCCGAAATGAACTAAAAATAGTGCACCTAGCAAGTGATGCTCAACAGACTGACTTAACACACTTCATCTTTTTTTCTCTTCTTCACTTTCACATTCACAACTGCCTCATCGATTACACACACACTTTTAATCTTTAACCCTATCCAATATATATACATGATTCATCCGCAAGCATCAATTAGGTCGGCCTAATTAGATGCATTTCCTTGTTTATCAAAAATACCAACTTGTCGGCTACAAGCATTCACAAAATCTTTTCAAAAGGAAATCCAAACATCCAACATGCTACATCATGTCAGCATGGACCTAAGATAGGTCACACATATGTCTGCATAAGAAAAAATAATTCACCATATCATGACTTATCTAAGAAGTCAACCAGAAATAGACTTAATTGCAAAAAGTAATCAACAGAATAATGTAGATACACCATACGAGCATTTGAATATGTGATATCATGAATGTACGTGCTTACAACATCCATGCACCATTTCCAAAAATTGCAAGCAATAGTAATCAACAACAAACAATTGTGGACCAAAATACCAGATGATGTAAGCATTATACCAGTTCAGATATTAGACTCAAATGCTAGATCAAGCACTGACTGAGACTTGCATGGTGAC
Source organism: Sequoia sempervirens (assembly GCA_007258455.2). Lineage (NCBI taxonomy): Eukaryota > Viridiplantae > Streptophyta > Pinopsida > Cupressales > Cupressaceae > Sequoia > Sequoia sempervirens. The sequence goes on from VDFB02350625.1 coordinate 15,233, forward strand.
ATCAATGACAACACAAAACTATAGAGATGGCCATTCTTCATTCTTCTGACAAAATGACCTAAAAATGCATGTAAAATAGAATAGGAAGTTGAGATATGAAAGGTGTGCACATGGAAACCTAAAGAGAACTAGATGAAGACTTGAAATACTAAAAACATTGAAATTAATGCTTGTTGGGACTCATATTCTAGTTTGGGTTATTTAGTCCCAAATTAGGGTTTTTGGGCAGGAATAGAAATCTAGTAGATCTATATGACTGAAACTATTAAAATCTATAAATTTTCCTATACTGGGACTCATAGACTAGAAATGACATATTAGTCTAGTTAGAGTTTTTTGGAAATTCAAAGTTTGATTCTTCTCTTCAATGTCTACTATGTCTTTTCCACCTGATTTTCACATCTGAATCTTTGATTTGCAACCTATAGATGTCTTTCAATGATCTCCAATGCAAGGTGACAACTTTGACAACTTTGAACACTTGAATATTTCTTCAACCTAGATCAGTAAAACACACACTAAAGAGAAGGGAAATTCTTGTTTTGTTAGTAGAAATGGGTTTTCCTTGGTCAAACCCCATTTTGGTAATCAAACCTTGAAATAAAATGAAATAAGATGAAGGAATGATGAATGAACAAAATTAAATGTTACAACTCGCCAAACACTAGCAATAAAATGCTACAAACATGTGTGAAATGGCTCTAATGGATGTAGATCTTGACTCTTCCTTGAATGTTATAGATCTTATTTGAATACTAGCTTGAATCATGAAACCCTACATCACAAATATTAGCTCAAAAACAAACATGATGCATAATGACTAACATGATGCTTGATGCTTGAATAGTGCTTTAAAACACTTGATAATCAACCCTTGAAGACCTTGAATGCTCTTCTAAACTCTTGTAAGCTCTTGAATGCTTCCTTGATCACAAATTTTTTATAATCCATAAATACTTCAAAGCTTAGGGTGAGAATAAGTGAAAGAAACTTGTATTTATACTTGTTTATGCCAAATTTCCTGAAATTACAACACTACAAGCCAACAATAGATCTAGGAGAATAAATTCCTATGAAGAATTTGAATTAAATTTAATTTTGGGCCACACGGGACTCATATGTCAGAAGTGGACTATGAGTCCCATTAGGCTTAAGTATGGGACATATTTTCAAAATTGCTTAGAATGATGTAAAATCTAGATCGAGGCCCAAAAGCCTAGGTGGGACTCATATGCCCAAGGTGGTGTATGGGTCCCAAATCACTAAATATGGGCCACACAACCTAAAAACACATGATTTATGACTGGATTTTGATTTATGTCAGGATTATCCTAAAAAAGATACATTAATTAAGGCTTGTGGATGGAAAATAAGGCCAAATTAGGCATAAAGAAGCCCAATTATTTATGAAAACCCTAGAAAAGTGTGAATGTATTGTAAAACACTTTTCAACACCTTAAATAAGGTATAATTAAGTTTATTCATCTCACAAGGGCCCAAGACCTAATGTGAATGTGTCAAACACATTATAACACTAAATTGAGGCAACACAATGCTTAATTTAACAAGGATGGCTCATACAAGCAAGGAAAAGGGTATGTGCAGGATCATGATGGGCCAAAAAGTGGCAATATGCTTGGTAGTTGTAGGGTATGTGGTTGACGACTTCTTTTTACCCAAAATTGATGAAATGAAAAGGGTTTTTAAAGGAGATTCTCAGTTTTCCACCAATATAAATTATGCTTTACTTTTAATTTAATAAATAATTATTATTCATTTTCTATTTGAATTACAACTAAAGTGCTAATTGATAGGCTGATTGAAAAACATCTATGGCTTTCAAACTGTATCACATTTTTTGAATCCAAAACATGCATCACATTCTATGCTTTATATACTATAGGATTAAAAAAATAAAAATTGAATTTCATTAATTTTTGACCAAGTTAAGGTGGTTAGACATACAAGTTTTAATATTTTTTAAAAGTTGTAATAAAAAATTCATAATTAATTATTTACGGAGAAAAAAATTACAAAAAAAATGCATCACATCCGTACATGAGTCCTCTACTTATTTCTAAGACATTATAAAAATATAATTATCATTTTATTGTGGTTAGGGTGGTCAGACAAACACCTACTTATTTTTTCCTTGAAATTTAAGTACTCTTGCATTGAAATTTCAAATTTTCACCAAATAGATTTTTTAATTTTTTAAATAAACCTAGTATTTTAAAAACTACATTTAATTTTCTACATATTCTATTCTTACATATTTTTAAAATAATATAGATAACTTATTCAAATTTTTATGTCAAGTTACCTAACTCTGATTTTTTTGAATTTTTTGCCACTTAAGGGCCTGTTTTTTCCATGATGATCCTGCACATGCCCAAAAGTAAAGGGATACTTTTTTTGTTGCCATAGGTATATTCTTGGAATGGAAATCAAAAGGGATGAAAATAATATAACACTTTATCTTTCACAAACTAAGTATGTTAATACAATATTACAGAGGTATCGTATATAGGATTCTAAACCAATGAGTATTCATTTGCCTATTGGTACTAAGAAATCATTATACATGTGTCCTAAGAATGAAAAATGATATAGACTATATGCATATTTTCCTTATTCTAGTTCCAAAGGAATACAAGTATGTATGTAATGGTTTGCACTAGACTAGATATTGCCTAAGTAGTGGGATTTTTAAGAAAGTTTATGTCTAACATGCGTAGAGATAATTAGAATTTCAAATGGGTTTTTAGATATTTATAGGGTACTTTAGAGTATTGTTTGACTTATTTTGGTGTGAATAGTATGGGTAAAATATTGGACATATAGGGATTTGTGGATACAAATTGGGAAAATGACATGGATAGCAGGAGGTCTTACCAATGAGTATGTGTTTACATTGTTTGATAGTGCAAAAAAGATGAATGAGTAAGAGGCAACCCATGATTTCATTATCTACCATTGAGGTCAAATATATGGAATATTTAAATCATGTTTCAAAGGAGGTTGTGTTGTTACAAAGCCTTTGTGTAGGTATGGTTTTTAATTTTGAGATAATTTAGATTGGTTGTGATAGTCAGAGTGTCATGTGTTAGCTAATAATCCTAGGTATCATGCTCTGACTAAGCATGTTGTTGTGCAATATCACCTTTTTTCAAGAAATGGTTGTTAATGGATAGATTAAGGTAAGGAATATTGACACTCAAGTGAAATTTGTACATTCACTCATAAAGCCTATTAGCATGAAAATGTTTATTTTGTGTAGGAAGGCCATGGGCCTAGTCTCATGTGTATAATTATTCTCGGTTTCAATGGGTGATTTAGAAATTAAATTTAAATTGGGAGATTTTTAGGGTATAGGTTTCATTCACCTTGTGAATCCTTGAAAATATTTATTATATAATAAATATATATTTTTTGTAAATTATTCATAATGGAGAGATAAGGATAATGTCGATAATTAATTATTTTTTATGATTTGTAAAAAGGAATTAAATGTTCAAGTTGTTTCCATGTCAACTTGGATAGAAAAGCATAAAACAACTTCTTATCCTAAGGTGGGTTCCCAAGTCCATGTGGGTGAGATATGGTAATAAAAAAAAAAAAAGTTCTTGCTTGGAAAGAAAATATTTTGTAACTACTGGGTATGTTTAGGATCATGATGGGCCAAAAAGTGGCAATATGATGGGTATGTGGTTGACAACTTCTTTTTTACCCAAGATTGATGAAATGAAAGGGTTTTTAAAGAGATTCTCAGATTTCCACCAATATAAATTATGCTTTACTTTGAATTTAATAAGTAATTATTATTCATTTTCTATTCAAATTGTGACTAAAGTCTTGATTGATAGACTGATTGAAAAACATCTATAGCTTTCAAACGGCATCACATTTTTTGAATCCAAAACATGCACCACATTCTATGATTGGCATACTATAGGATTAGAAAAAGAAAATTTGAATTTCATGAAGTTTTGACCAAGTTAAGGTGGTCAGACATACGATTTTTTTATATTTTTTTAAAAGTTGTAATAAAAAATTAATAATTAATTATTAACTTGGAAAAAAATTACAAAAAAATATGCATCACATCAGGACATGAGTCCTCTACTTATATCAAAAATATTATAAAAAAATATTATCATTTTATTGTGGTTAGGGTGGTCAGATAGACACCTACTTATTTTTTTCCCTGAAATTTAAGTACTACTGCATTGAAATTTTAAAGTTTCACCAAATAGATTTCTTTTTTTTAAAACAAAATTAGTATTTTAGAAACTATATTCAATTTTCTTGTAACACCCCGTCGCACAAACCCCAAAGGACAACTAACTACACAACAATTTTTTTTAAAACATAAAGTAAAAGTACTATGTTATCAATTGCAACTAACATAATTACAAATACATACTAAACTCCTAAGTCCCTTGGGGTACATGAAGAGACTTTACGTTAACTACCCATTAACAAACTTAACTAGTCTAACATTCATTTTCACTGATCTATGAGTTCTCATATAAAAGTGATAAACACTAAGCATTAAAATAAGAATGAACCACATATGCTAAACAAGATTACATAACCAATAAAACTTGGGAACAATGAGAACTAATTTACTCAACATAGCAACATCAAATATGATTACATCTGTGAATAATGTTTTGAATTACAAAGTGTGTTATAACAATACATCATGTTACAAACTAAATACCAATCACCATTTATCCAAGTTACAAGATACATTATCCCAACACATGGGCGAGTTACAATACAATTACAAGATATGAATAAAGTACAAATGTATACAACCGAAGGAACATAAATGTGGAACAAACTGTCACCACAATTTATGCACTGAAGGTACGACTACTGAATGGGAAACCCAACGGGGTGCGAAGCACGTTCCACCCGACCACCCCCGTGCTAGGAGTAGTTAAGAAAGGATTCCCGACCAAGACATAAAAATTAACACATAAGACTCAACTCCAAACATGGAAAGAGAAATCACACACATAAGAACATAACAAAAGTCTATTAACAAAACGTGACAACAAATGACTCCAAGTCAAAATAATAAACCACTTCCAGAGGATTCTAGTTAAAACGACTAAAGGGAAAGCTAGAGGAGAGTGTCATCACATGGCCTTCATGGATTATCCTAACATCCTATCACAAGGTGCCGCCTCCATCTATGGTTATCCTGACTACCTATCTCAAGGCGCCGCCCCATAGGGTGACTCATGCGGAATCGTGCATTCCTCGTGGATATGAGATCATGATTATGCAAACCACGGCCTTCTCGGCCACCTTTAGTCTTTGGAAGCCCTAATAGGTGAGAGAGGTATCTATTATTATATTTTAGTGCTTAACTACCCATCCCATAATTAATTAGTTAGGTTTTCACTTTTTACACTAACTCTACTGTGGGTTATCCTGACAGCCCCTTTGTGCGCCAGCGCCCACATAGAGCCACTCTCCCTAGAATCCCTAACATACCACAAAACATAAGAGATTGAACTCTCAAGTTCACAAAACACATGATAGAAATTCGCAAGGAAAAACCATCTCATTATGATCTTATGACTCAATTACTCAACAAAATGACGCAAATCAATGTATACATACAATTACACCCACAAAGCAAGTGGAATTAAATACCCAAAATAAATATACCAAACTCCCTAACCTCTGGAAGTTTAACGATAAACCTATCTCCTATAATAAATTTAACCAAATAAATGAATACTCATGTGATTAACTCAACTCAAAAATCTCGATAATGAACTCCATAAAACAAATCAATTGATTACTCAAAAACAAGGAATCGATTAATAACATAAATCTACAATTCATACCAAAAAAAAAATTAATTTATTCATCGAGAATATAATACTCCTCAATTAAATCATATATATATTTGTATATATATATATATATATCATTATATATATATATATATATATAAATATATATTGATAATTATTAATACACACACACACACACACACACATATATATATATATATATAAATATTTTAATTTTAATAATTCTAAATATCAAATTTAAAAGTACCTAAATATAAAATATAAAATATATTTTATTTTATTTTTTAATAAAACCCCAACCCACTTGGGACTGCGTACCTCCCCATAGGGGAGAACGCAGCCTCCAAGGGGCTATGTATAGCAGTCTAAGGACTACTATGTGTGGCCCTTTATGGGCTGCGTAGTGGAGTATGGCTGTAGTCGTTCCCCCCCCTCCCATATATATATATATTTTTTAAAAAAATTTAAATTTTAAATTTTTTTTTTTTTTAAATTCTGAAAAACGGAATTCCAACAAAATTTCATAGATAATATATATATATATATATATATATAAAAGGGATATTTCCATACGGACAGAAAATAAATAGTTTCTCAGGGATTTCATAGAAATAATTTTATAGAATAGCATGACATGACTACAAAGAATTTCTTCAGGAAATTTTCTTTAAAAGAATTAAAGAATCGATTGAAAGAGAAAATACCATATCTAACTACAAATAATATAGAAGTTGTACAATAGTTTTTCTAATTGTATGAGTTTGTTCACAATTTTCCTTGCACAAAGATTTTCTAAATTTCCTCATTTCAACAGCGGGGTTTTGAATTAAAATCTACAGAGGTTCTCCTTTTCTACTGTTTCCCTCAAAGTTTCTAATTCAATAATTTTATTTAATTAGATTCTCTAAGTTTGGCTGTGTAATTTCCTACAAAGGAAACACAAAATTTTAACGGCAGCAACCGGGAACAATAGACTCTATAGAAAAGAAACTTCTAATTTCTACAAAGGTACAGACAAGCCTTTTGCAAAACAAACTATCTTTTAAAACAAGAAAGAATTTAAAGCAAAATAAAAAGAGAAAGGAACCTGTTTCCTATAGGCTGTACAAGAAAATTTGAGCCAAGCTTTGCCACGGAGCCTCCAGCTACAAAGCTCTTTCCAGAAAATCCTTGCAGCCTTTTCCAAATCTTCTCACAAGCATACACCAGAAAACCCACAAGAAAACTCACACCTAGAGCTACCCACTGTTCTCAGCCAAAATTTTCCCGTGAAGAACTTCTGTTACCCATGCCTCTTCTTCTTTTGGGAATCATTTCCTTAACAACTCATTATTTCGGACTACTTCCCGTACAAATCCAATAAATAAAAATTTAATAAATTAAATTAAATTAAAAAAAATCAATTTTAGCTAATTTATTTATATTCCATATTATTTCTTTCTCTAATAATAATATTATAGCTTTATAAGCTATTTAATTAACCCAAAATTAAATGGAAAATTTAACATTCTACAAATCAACCAAACACTTATATTTTATTTAAACTATCCCTTAAATCTAGAATATTAAACAATCAACTTAACCATAATTAATTATAATAACTCTATTAATTAAACAAAGTAATTAATCACACTTAACTAAAATTAAATTAAATCACAACAAAAATATTAATCAACACTAACACATATACATATAGGGACAAATAGAACAAAGATAACCAAAGACTCACAGTAGACGAACTTGGGACGGGAATTCTTTCCTGACCACTCATTTTTTTTAAACATCAATCTCATTGAGTTTGTGAGACACGCTCAAACCTGACAAGCAGGTGGAGTCGATGTCCAGTACCTGCATCCTATATAAAAAAAAAAATGTCGTGAAGCATGTAAATCTCCATAGAAAATACACCGTGAAAGGCAATCACAGGGCAGCAGGGCACTTGTAAGCAAGTGATGCCACTCTGTCCTTTCACCAAGACTCACAAGTAAACACACCAAACATTATAATAGCATAAACTCACAACTTCACCATATATATTATTAAAGAACACCACAAAAGGTCATATAACATAATCACCATAAAATGTATCATCTAACAACATATGTAAACTCTAATGCAACTAATCAACCAAGCCATAAATCCATGCACAACCAAAATGGTGAACTGATCACCCACACAGCCAAGTACAAGATTTGTCCATAAGAGTAACAACAACATGAGGGGTATCACATCCTCCCCCCCTAGAATATGGCTTACTCCTAGAAGCCACTAAATAAAAATGGATATGCCTCTCTAATACGGGATGCATCCTCCCATGTCGCTGAAGTCTCATCATTCGGGTCCCACTGAACCCGCACTTGCTCAATATCTCTGCCCCTGAGGGTGAGTCTCCGATGTTGTAGCATGGCCATGGGCTCGAGTGCTAGCTACCCGTCCTCGACCTGAAGAGCACTCCAATCAAGTACATGAGTAACATCAGGAAAATATGGTCTAAGTACAGAAACATGAAAAACATCGTGAATCCGTGATAGGCTGGGTGGCAATGCTAGGTGATAAGCAATGGGGCCAATCCTCTCCAAAACTTCAAATGGGCCCACAAAACAAGGCGCGAGCTTGGAACCCTTTCCATAATGGATTGGGCTCTTTCGTGGTCGCACTCTCAGAAAGACTCGATCACCAACAGAGAAATGACGGTCAACTCTATGTGCATTTGCATATTTCTTCTGTTTGTCTTGAGCTGCCACAAGATGCTCTCTAATGCGTACAACTTGCTGCTGCATGTCCTAAAGCATTCCGGGACCAAGGAGAACTCTGTCATCAAGACAGTCCCAACTTAATGGAGTCTTGCAAGGATGACCATATAGTGCTTGAAAGGGAGCCATACCAATAGAGCTATGATATCCATTGTTATAGGCAAACTCCACAAGATGCAAATACTCCTCCCAACGTGACTGTTGATCCATCACGTACATATGAAGCATGTCCTCCAGAACCTGATTAACCCTCTCTGTCTATCCATTTGTCTCGGGATGGTAGGCAGAACTAAAGTTTAGCTGTGTTCCTAAGGCACATTGCAATGATGTCCACAATGCAGATGTGAACACTGGATCCCTGTCAGATATGATTCTTTGTGGAATACCATGCAAGTGGATGATGTCTTCCATGAAGATTATAGCAACTGATGAAGCTGTGTAAGATGAACAGACTGGGGAAAAGTGTGCCACCTTGGTCAATCTGTCAACTGTGACCATGATAGCATCATGACGTTGAGAAGTCATAGGTAATCCCACAATAAAGTCAACGAAGATTATGTCCCACTTCCATTCCGAAATGAGATGAGGCTGTAAAAGACCTACGGGATGTTGATGTTCTACCTTGACCCTCTGACACTCCAAACATCTAGCTACCAAATCTGCAATATCCCTCTTCATGCCAGCCCAAAAGTATAATGCCCGAAGATTTGCATACATTTTCTTAACTCCCGGATGAGCAGAATAGGGAGCTCAATGTGCCTCGGTCATAATTAGAGTCCGAAGACCCTCAGCAAAAGGCATGTAAATGCGACCCATATACCTTAGAAGACCATCAGACTCAAGTAAGTACCCTACAAACTTTCCTTCTAGAGCTCTACCTGACTCAATTTCTGACTTCACTTCCCGATACCAACTATTAGATGGAAGTGCTATGAGGACTTGACTCCTCAAATCTACCTCAAGAGCCACTGTAGAAATCTCATGTCTTCACTGACTCAAAGCATCTGTAACTACATTTTCCTTGCCTTGAACATATTTGACCTCAAAGTCATATTCGTAGAGGAATTCCATCCATCTTCTTTGCCTAGCATTTAGGTTCGGCTGAGTAAAAATCTATTGCAAACTATGATGGTCGCTGTGAAGCTCAAACCTATGACCCAACAAGAAGGGTCTCCATCTCACAAGGGCATGAACCACTATGGCTAACTCCAAGTCATGTGTGGGGTAATTAAGCTCATGGTCCTTGAGCTTACGTGATTCATATGCAATTACACGTCCCTCTTGCATCAAGACAGATCCTAAACCCTCCAAGGATGCATCCGTGCACACCACAAAATTGTTAGTAGGATCAAGAACCACCAATATTGGTGCACTAGTCAATCTATCCTTAAGGGTCTCAAATGTTGTCTGACACTGTTCAGACCAAATGAACTTCTTCCCTTTCCTCTGAAGAGAAGTAATAGGATATGCAATCCTAGAAAAACCCTATACAAACCGTCGATAATAGCCCACTAACCCCATAAAGCTGTGAATCTCTGGAACATTCTTGGGTGCTGGCCAATCAACTATAGCTTGGATCTTTGAAGGATCCACTACAATACCTGCACCTGAGATGACATGCCCCAAGTATTTTACCTCTGTTTTGTAAAAATCACACTTAGCCAAATTAGCAAATAGTTGATTGTCCCTTAAGCATTGTAATACCTGCCTAAGATGTACCTCATGCTCCTCCATAGATTTTGAGTACACTATAATATCATCAAGGAACAAAAGTATAAACCTATCCAAATAGGTACAGAAAACTCCATTCATCAGGCTCATAAACACTGATGGTGCATTAGTTAACCCGAATGGCATAACCGTGAATTCATAATGCCCATAGCAAGTACGGAATGCAGTTTTATGAATGTCAGCATCGGCTATTCGCAAATGATGATAGCCAGACTTAAGATCAATCTTAGTGAAGACTTGAGCTCCTTTTATTTTATCAAATAATTCATCAATCCTCGGCAAAGGATACTGATTTTTGATCGTCACCTTGTTGAGTTGCCTATAATCAATATAGAATTGGAGTGAACCGTCCTTTTTCACAAATATAACTGGTGCTCCCCAAGGGGAAACACTAGGATGGATAAATCCTTTCTCTAAAAGCTCCTCCAACTGCAACCTAAGCTCCTGCAATTCCTGTGTTGTCATCTGATATGGAGCCTGAGAAATAGGCTCAGCTCCAGGAACAAGATCGATTCTAAAATTGATGTCACGCTTTGGTGGCATCCCAAGAATTTCACTAGGAAAGACATCAAAATATTCCTTAAGAAGAGGGTAATCATCCAATGAAATCCCTTGACTCTCATTGGAGTCCAAATCATTAACTGACACAGCAAATAGCTGACAACCCTGTCTGAAACACCTTTTTAATTGCATAGCTGAGATTAAGCGTAATGAGATAGGTCTATGAATGCCAATAATCTCCACCTCACTACCCAAATCATCAACACAACGCACTACCTTATGCTGACAATCAATTAAAGCACGGTGAGCGTATAACCAATCCATACCCAAAACCACATCATATGAGCCAAGGGGTAGGATTCGAAGATCCACCATAGTTGTGAGTGACCCTACTTGCAATTTGCAACCCTGAACTAGTGACTCAACTACAACCTTTGCCCTGGAGGCCAATTCGACCTGCCATTTAATGCCTTGCCTAGCTACCACCACTCTACAACGTTCCACAACTGAAGGAGAAATGAAAGAATATGATGCACCTGAATCAAAAAGAATAGATATACCAGTACCATTCAACACACCTGAAGTTTCAACTACCATGCCTTGATATTCAGCTTGGCGATTCTCTACTGCTGCAAATACTCGATGTGCTCTCCCTGCATCTCCCACTATTGGCTCAGAAGCAGCTGGCCTCTGACTAAAACCTACAGTACTCCTTTGTGGGCACTGTCTAGCTATATGCCCCTATTCACCACAGGAGAAGCAACCTGTACCATGTCCATACCCTCTAACACCTGATGGTGCACTAGACTGCTGGAAGCTGCCTTGAGATGGTGTCATCTGTGCACTCTGAGCAGGTTGCATAAAGCGATCCTGTCTAACTCGTTGCCAGCTACGGTTCCTTCTACTCTGAGATCTATCACCCTGCTGTGTCTATGGTTTGAACTATCTAGACTATGACTGTTGTTGTTGCTGCGGACCACCCTTAGGAGGTGCCCAAAAATTTTTAGAAGTCCCTGCCGCTTGAGGTTATCCACCTCGAGAACCAAAGCCTGTAACTGGAGCACTACCAATCTGTACTCCCGTGTGTCCTCCTAAAGCCATATCCAAATTTTCTTCCACAAGGCAGGCTTTCGCAACCACCACCTCCATCGTCTTTAGCTCGAAGAATCGAACACCACCACTGATACGGGCATTTAAGCCCCTGACAAAATGTTGCACTAGCATGGCCTCATCATTTCAGATACCCACATACTGCTTGAGCTCGTAAAAATGATGCTTATATTGTTCCATGGTCATAGTCATATGTCTTAAATCATGGAACTCATCAGCTCTACGCTGCCTCAAGTGATCGGAAAGAAATCGGGCCCTAAATCTCTCCATAAATAACTCCCAAGTAACCATACTGATGTCAATGTGCAATTTCTTCTCCTCTAGCCTCCACCAAGTGGAAGCAAAACCTCTGAGGTGCATGATAGCACACCTAGCCCTAGTGTTACTACCATAGGGATGCATCGCAAAGCATCTATCCAAATCGATCAACCAAGTCTATGCCTCTAGACCCCCACCAGATCCATCAAAAGTAGGGGGTCATGCTCTCAAAAGGTCCCTCATATGACCTGCCACTATTGCCTCCTGCTCAGCTGTGTTTTCCCCACGTCTAGGGGATCTCTCCCTTTCCCTGTCCAATCTCTGTTCCTCATCCTACCTAGGGCCTAGACGACCCAATATCTCCTCTAACAGATGTTGCAACTGACCACCCAGACTAGGTTGTTCTGGGTTCTAACCACCAACTCCTGTCGGAATGCTTTGGGAACTCTGTAGTTCCTCACGCTCTTACCCATGTGAGCTCAGAAGTGATGGAATCTGGCGATTGGCCCCACGGCCACCACCTCGGCCTCTTCTTCGGCCATGACCTCTACCCCTAGGCATGATCCTTCACAACAATTGAGTTATGTCAGATCAAGAGTTACGCCAGGTTGCCTAATGGACTCAACTACCTGGAGTACCCAGTGTTTGCAAACTTGGCTCTGATACCAAGTTGTAACACCCTGTCGTGCAAACCCCAAAGGACAACTAAGTACACAATAATTTTTTTTTAAACATAAAGTAAAAGTACTATGTTATCAATTACAACTAACATAATTACAAATACATACTAAACTCCTAAGTCCCTTGGGGTACACGAAGAGACATTACGTTAACTACCCATTAACAAACTTAACTAGTCTAACATTCATTTTCATTGATATATGAGATCTCATATAAAAGTGATAAACGTTAAGCATTAAAATAAGAATGAACCACATATGCTAAACAAGATTACATAACCAATAAAACTTGGGAACAATGAGAACTAATTTACTCAACATAGCAACATCAAATATGATTACATCCATGAATAATGTTTTGAATTACAAAGTGTGTTATAACAATACATCATGTTACAAACTAAATACCAATAACCATTTATCCAAGTTACAAGATACATTATCCCAACACATGGGCGAGTTACAATATAATTACAAGATATGAATAAAGTACAAATGCATACAACTGAAGGAACATAAATGTGGAGCAAACTGTCACCACAATCTCTGCACTGAAGCTACAACTGCTGAATGGGAAACCCAACGGGGTGCGAAGCATGTTCCACCCGATCACCCCCGTGCTAGGAGTAGTTAAGAAAGGATTCCCGACCAAGACATCAAAACTAACACATAAGACTCAACTCCAAACATGGAAAGAGAAATCACACACATAAGAACATAACAACAAAAGTCTATTAACAAAACGTGACAACAAATGAATCCAAGTCAAAATAATAAACCACTTCCAGAGGATTCCAGTTAAAACGACTAAGGGGAAAGCTAGAGGAGAGTGTCATCGCATGGCCTTCATGGATTATCCTGACATCCTATCACAAGGTGTAGCCTCCATCTATGGTTATCCTAACTGCCTATCTAAAGGCCCCGCCCCATAGGGTGACTCATGTGGAATCATGCATTCCTCGTGGAGAAGAGATCACGGTTATGCCAACCACGGCCTTCTCGGCCACCTTTAATCTTTGGAAGCCCTAATAGGTGAGCGAGATATCTATTATTATCTTTTAGTGGTTAACTACCCATCCCCTAGTTAATTAGTTAGGTTTACACTTTTTACACTAACTCTATTGTGGGTTATCCTGACAGCCCCTTTGTGTGTCGGTGCCCACATAGAGCCACTCTCCCTAGAATCCCTAACATACCACAAAACATAAGAGATTGAACTCTCAAGTTCATAAAACACAAGATAGAAATTCGCGAGGCAAAACCATCTCGTTATGATCTTATGACTCAATTACTCAACAAAATGACGCAAATCAATGTATACATACGATAACACCCATAAAGGAAGTGGAATTAAATACCCAAAATAAATATACCAAACTCCCTAACCTCTGGAAGTTTAACGAAAACCCTATCTCCTATAATAAATTTACCCAAATAAATGAATACTCATGTGATTAACTCAACTCAAAAATCTCAATAATGAACTCCATAAAATAAATCAATTGATTACTCAAAAACAAGGAATCGATTAATAACATAAATCTACAATTCATACAAAAAAAAATATTAAATATTCATCGAGAATATAATACTCCTCAATTAAATCATATATATATTTGTATATATATATATTTCATTATATATATATAAATATATATTGATAATTATTAATACACACACACATATATATATATATAAATATTTTAATTTTAATAATTCTAAATATCAAATTTAGAAGTATTTAAATATAAAATATAAAATATATTTTATTTTATTTTTTAATAAAACCCCAAGCCACTTGGGACTGCGTACCTCTCCATAGGGGAGAACGCAGCCTCCAAGGGGCTGTGTACAGTAGTATAAGGACTATTGTACAACAGTCCTTCGACTATTGTGCGTGGTCCTTTATGGGCTGCGCAGGGGGGTACGGCTGTAGCCGTTCCCCCCCTGCCATATATTTTTTTTATTTTTATTTTTTTTAATTTTAATTCCGAAAAACGGAATTCCAACAAAATTTCATAGATAATATATATATATATATATATTTAAAAGGGATATTTCCATACAGACGGAAAATAAATAGTTTCTCAGGGATTTCACAGAATAATTTCACAGAAATAATTTTACAGAATAGCATGACATGACTACAGAGAATTTCATCAGGAAATTTTCTTTAAAAGAATTAAAAGAATCAATTGAAAGAGAAAATACCATATCTAACTACAAATAATATAGAAGTTGTACAATAGTTTTTCTAATTGTATGAGTTTGTTCACAATTTTCCTTGCACAAAGATTTTCTAAATTTCCTTAGTTCAACAGCGGGGTTTTGAATTAAAATCTATAGAGGTTATCTTTTTCTACTGTTTCCCTCAAAGTTTCTAATTCAATAATTTTATTTAATTAGATTCTCTAAGATTGGCTGTGTAATTTCTAACAAAGGAAACACAAAATTTTAATGACAGCAGTTGAGAACAATAGCCTCTACAGAAAAGAAACTTCTAATTTCTACAAAGGTACAGACAAGCCTTTTGCAAAATAGACTATCTTTTAAAACAGGAAAGAATTTAAAGAAAAATAAAAAGAGAAAGGAACCTATTTCCTGTAGGCTGTACAAGATAATTTGAGCCAAGCTTTGCCACGGAGCCTCCAGCTACAAAGCTCTTTCCAGAAAATCCCTGCAGCCTTTTCCAAATCTTCTCAGAAGCATACACCAAAAAACCAACAAGAAAACTCACACCCAGAGCTACCCACTGTTCTCAGCCAAAATTTTCCCATGAAAAACTTCTGTTACCCATGCCTCTTTTTCTTCCAGGAATCATTTCCTTAACAACAATTCATTATTTCCCACTACTTCCCGTACAAATCCAATAAATAAAAATTTAATAAATTATATTAAATATTAAAAAAACAATTTTAGCTAATTTATTTATATTCCATATTATTTCTTTCTCTAATAATAATAATATAGCTTTATAAGCTATTTAATTAACCCAAAATTAAATGGAAAACTTAACATTCTACAAATCAACCAAACACTTATATTTTATTTAAACTATCCCTTAAATCTAGAATATTAAACAATCAACTTAATCATAATTAATTATAATAACTCTATTAATTAAACAAAGTAATTAATCACACTTAACTAAAATTAAATTAAATCACAACAAAAATATTAAACAACACTAACACATATACATATAGGGACAAATAGAACAAAGACAACCAAAGACTCACAATAGACGAACTTGGGACGGGAATTCTTTCCTAACCACTCCTTTTTTTTAAACATCAATCTCGTTGAGTTTGTGAGACACGCTCAAACCTGACAAGCAGGTGGAGTCGATGTCCAGTACCTGCATCCTACATAAAAACAAATGTTGTGAAGCATGTAAATCTCCATAGAAAACACACCGTGAAAGGCAATCGCAGGGCAGCAGGGCACTTGTAAGCAAGTGATGCCACTCTGTCCTTTCACCAAGACTCACAAGTAAACACACCAAACATTATAATAGCATAAACTCACAACTTCACCATATATATTATTAAAGAACACCACAAAAGGTCATATAACATAATCACCATAAAATGTATCATCTAACAACATATGTAAAATCTAATGCAACTAATCAACCAAGCCATAAATCCATGCACAACCAAAATGGTGAACTGATCACCCACACAACCAAGTACAAGATTTTTCCATAAGAGTAACAACAACATGAGGGGTATCACATTTCTATAGATTCTATTCTTAGATATTTTTGAAATAATATAGATAATTTATTCAAATTTTTATGTCAAGTTGCTTAACTCTGATTTTTCGATTTTTTTTGCCACTTAAGGGCCTATTTTTTCCATGATGATCCTGCACATACCCTACTAATATAGTAGTCTATTTGGGGTGCCTAAGTTGTGCTTTTATGCATTTTACATTGGTTTTTTTTGCATGGAGAAGAGTTTGAACACCTAAGGCGTGAGGATTTGATAGAAACTCTTGATTGGAGAAGCAAGGAGGATTGAACAAGGGTTTGAGGCTTCCTTTTTGAAGAATAGAGTTCACTTTTAACAGTTGCAAGTGCATGGAGGAAGAGTGAACTATTGTAATCATTTACTTGATTGAGAAATAAAATCTTGGCCTCTTTGTTAAAGTATTTTCCTGAAAGGGTTTCTCCACATATATTATATGTTATTTTATGATTTGTTCATATCTTTTATGCATTATTAAGTTTCTACAAGTTAAATAATCTTGATTTGGATTGAATGCAACTTTAATTTCAGATTTAAAACACATATTTGTTATTTCTTGGTAGTTGGAATAATAGCCATATTTCCAATACTCATTGCATTTTTTTCTCTATTTTATATTTTTTGATGGAAGACATATTGTGAGGGGAATTAAAGAATAATCAACCATATTTATAACATTTCAAGCATATCAATATTCTTTGAGTGCTTAAAAATATTTCATTTATTTTTATTGCTTGTTTTACTTTGACATACATGGTCATTGTAGTTCAAATATACGTGGGGAGGAAATGTAAGGGTGAAAATTGTACACCTATGCTCATTTTTATTATATTTTGGGCTTGCTTTGATTAGGTTGCCCTTTGTGCAATATTAAGTCTATAATTGGCATATTATTGAGTGAATTTATTTTATGACATCATCATATTCTATTTCCATCATCACTCACACCCAAGATTTGATCTCCCTTATATTTTCCATTTCAATCCTAGAGAAAATCCATGGACATAGAATTGACGAAACTCAATTTCATAGTCATGAATCTAAATCCTAAAATTTTAAAATTTAAATTCATAAAATCTTGTAGACTCCCTTACACTAGCTATTATGATCCAACCTAGTGTATATTTATGTTGATTCATGTGTTATATTATTGTATTTTATAGGGTATTGATTCATTTGAAATGATGCATTGATATCTTGTTCTTTAATGCACTTGAACATCATTATAGAAAATCATTAAGGAATATAGTTTTACAATCAAAGTGTACATTAGCATACACAATTTCTAGCATCCTTGTATTGTTAGTTCATGTCCTCAATCATTTTTCTAAATCTATTGAACTGATTTTCCTAAGGGTTTGACTAAGAAGAACATGACCCTCATGATTCAACACATTCTCCTAAGGTGTTTATCAATATGGATTTAGTTCCTTGCTACGATTTAGACATTAGGAGAACAAAGAAAATGATTTTTAAGAACTAAATTTCAACTAATTTATTATCGTGGGTATATATTTAGGTTTCTATTCTACTTCCCTTTTATATGGGTATATATTAGGCTTGCAACTACGAATTTGAAACACAATAGGGCACAACTAGTTTGTGGATTCTAATGCAAATATTTGATTAGATATTGAAATTCTAATATTTTACTAAATCAATTTATACCATCTTCCATAACATATATCCATTATCAAATTTAATTTAATTAATTTCTACAATTTTAATTCAATTATTTATTAATTCAAATCTCAACCTATTATCTTAAATTAAATTTATTTTTCATTATAATTTAATTAATTAACAAAAAACATTTATCTAAATGCTTTTCCTAACACTTCACAATTAAAACATTTAAAAATATATTAAAAATATATTACAATCCCATTTTTGATATCACCATTTTTGAAATACATTTAAGAAAACAAAGAATCATCTATATTTTTTCTCCATTACTAGAAAAATTAGAGAGAACATGAAATAATTCATGATAAATATATTAAAGATACTATATAACATATTCTATACTTTTTAATAATAAAACAATGAAATTAAATTCAGTTATTAAAAAATAAAAAATAAAAAATCAGTTATTAAAAAAAAAACAAAAAATTGTATTTCATACGTGAACCTTTTATATTTATACTTATATTTTATTTGAATTATAAAACACAAATAGGTCTTTAATATTGAGAGAAAATAATCGGCCTCCTAAAATAATTAAAATATCTGTTTATGGTTCTCATCATTATGCGCACTAACGAAAACTTTATTTAAAAAAAAAAATTTAAAAAAAATCATATAGGTGATAATGCTCCAAGCATATGGGAGGTTGGATGTTTACTACGAATGCTGACGGTATTCATGACGTAATTCTTGCGTCTGCAGAGTGCCGAGGAGAGAATCATCTCCCACTACCTAATGTTCGAATGTCATACGTCATGCATACGTAAGTCTTGAGAGGGAAAGACATTAGGTTTCAACTAATATCTTCAATTGATATTTACTTCTACTATGTCCTTGGATGTATTAGACCATCTATAATTTGCCCTCTTTTAGATTTGGCTTTTGTTCACTCTTTAATAATCAGATCTGTCTTGGCTTATTGAGGACTACAAAATAAATTGTTTGTTTGGTGGGTGGTGGCTTTCATCATGAAGAGGATTTCACCCACCTTTTTTATATCAAATTTTGAGTAATGGATAAGAAAAGGGATATTATGTTTGGCTTATGTTTACAAGTAAATTTGGGACGATTGTAAACTACCTATTTCTAGGGTGGTTAAAATAAGAGTTGAAATATAAATTATGTTTTGGATTTAATATTATGTTTAAAGATGTAATCATGATTTGATTAAATGTGTGTGATTCTATCTTTAAGATATCTTATGTGTATGAAAGAGATGCTTATTTTTGGAGAAAGAACTAATATAGATTTAGCTTGAATGAAAATGAATTTGTGTTATACTTTTACGTTAGGAAGTTGAAGGTCACTTTGTTTAGTACTTCAAGTTGCAAAAAGCTGATTGGTGTTAGTGGGCAATAGTTGGAAAAATGATGTTGAGATACTTTCATGTTAGGAATTCCAAGGACACTTTGTTTAGTACTTCAAGTTGCAAGAAGCTAATTGGTGTTAGTGGGAAATAGTTGGAAAAATGATGATGAGATACTTTCATGTTAGGAATGTCAACCTCGCTGCTTTTTTTAGTACTTCAAATTGCAAGAAGCTAATTGGTGTTAGTGGGCAATATTTTCCTCAATTATTAAGTGGACAATAGTTGGAAAAAAGAGGTTGAGGTACTTTCATGTTAGGAATTGTAAGGTCACTCTGTTTAGTTCTTCAAGTTGCAAGAAGCTAATTGGTGTTAGTGGGTAATATTTTTTTCAATTATTAAGTGGACAATAGCTAGAAAAAAGAGGTTGAGATACTTTCATGTTAGGAATTCCAAGATCACTTCATTTAGTACTTCAAGTTGCATGAAGCTAATTGGTGTTAGTGGGAAGTATGTTCTTCAATTATTAAGTGGACAATAGTTGGAAAAAAGAGGTTGAGATTAGAAATATGTACCTAGGGGTCACATCCTCAAAAGGACCAATAAGAAGAACAATAGATGTGTTAAAGTATGTTGTTGGTTCTTATGTAGTGATTTGATTCTTATAGTGTGGTAATGGTCATAAAGTTTATTTGGATCCTTCAAATATTTGTGCAAACAGATTTTATTTAAATTTTCATGATATTTTGATTTTAACAATCAATAGACCAATGAGTCTTGGTCAACATCTATTTGAAGGATAAGTAGGCTTGACTTGGGCTTGTTGCTAAACAAGGTTAAGTTTAGTCTCAAAGAGTGTCATGCCCAAAAAAAATCACTAGAGAATGCAACCATTTTATTTTTTTGAAACTCAATCATTAGGTTATTTAATACTATAATTGTCATGCCCACTTTCAAAGTGGCTAACTTACTCGACACATTTTTACACATCACACCATCATAGCATTACCTAGCTACTTATTTTATCACTATTTGATGTTACTATATTGACTAAGAAATACTCGTGTTATTATATAACCAAAGAAGCAATGTTCGTGTTTACTTGACTAAGGGTCGTCTATAGTAAGTATGTTATTGATGATAATAATGTTTCTAACCCAAATAACACAAATGAAATGATTTATTATTCAACATTCATCCCAAGGTAACAATGTTAACGCTTCTTCCAATTGCATTGGGTCATGTTATTATTATTATTCTTTTTCTCCTTATCTTGTGTGATAATGGTAATAGTATTAATAGCATGGGGATTTAAGATTATCTGTGATACTCACCCTATTATCGAATTATTTTATTACTCAATACTGCTTTAAACACTAAAAGTCTATAACACTATTTCATATTTTACACAATATTTTTGTTTAATGAATTAATCAAGGCTACATCTAGAAAGGCAGTGAACCACTAGTAATACCCCACAAATCCCTTATTTATAATAATATCACCCGTAGTGGAAAAATTAAAAATAACCATGAGATTTTAAAGATTCTATTTAATTTAATGTTACTATATATATTTATTAATGTTATGGATATTTCTCTTGATATTAATGATATTACCGTATTGACTACTACCCCTAATAGTGTCCACATTGATCATATTTACTTCGTCGACTTTTAATCATTGAATATAATCACAATGTATAAAAGACATTTAGTATTAATTCCATGCTCACTAACACCATTACTTACATTAAGTTTGATTATATCATCTCACAATATCGATACTCTTAGTGCATCGATCCTTAATATTGTTGATACTAATGTTCATCAAAAACAAAAAGACGGAAAATAATTATTATTGTTTTATTTATTCGTTCAATTATTGTTTATTTAAATTCATTCATCACTTAAATACATAATAATTTAAAATTACAATAATTTGAATTTATGTTATATAACATTTTATAAAATAATTTAGAATTATAAAAGTTATAATTATACTTTACAATTAAATAAATCACTTCCTATATACTTTAAAAGAACCTAAAATAAATAATAGAATACTCCCCTCTTCTTCTTTTTGTTTCCTTTTAAAGTAAAAGGTAGTGATACTTAACTAAATACTTAATCTTTAGCTTTATGCATACAGATATTTTAAAGTGATAAGATCTTTATTAAGGAAGTGGGATATATTCTCTTTCCTTTTTATTGGGGAATAATTCAAACGTAAGAAATGAATCCTTCAGGCTAATGCGAATGGGGTTAGCGTGGAGATAACAAATTTAAATATTAAGATTGTACTCCTCGGTTTTTCCATAACCCACCTCGTAGATAATTACGACCTTGTCAATTTATTTATTAAGAAGGATATCTCATTGTATATCCAGCACAAAACTCAAGTATGGGGAAATTGCGGTGATTAATCAATCAACAAAATGCAGCCATAGCTTAAACGAAAGAAGGAACAGGTATGCGCAAGAAATACGAATCTAGAGGATGAACCTACAGAACTCTTTTTTTAAAGATTTCAAAAAAATATATTGATTTTCAACTCCTCAATTTGCAAATGGAAGGATATCGCAGGTGAAGCATCATGGAAAATCAAATGAGCACTCTGAAAGAGACCTCAAAATAGGTGTGGACTCTAGACCCTAGTTCTAGAACCTATAGTTCTGCTGCAACAAATACATGTTCAACTCCGTACAATTATCTAACATACAACTTGAACAAGATACGTATCGGGTAGGTGCAAGCTGAGTACAGTTGGCAGGCCTGATAAAGATCTAGTAGTCCATTTAAATATGCACCAACCAGTAGCAAGATGAAACGAATGAAGACTGGAACACAACAGGTAACCTACAAAAGTCTGCTACTTTCACCGACTAGTCACTTCATTTAAGCAATAGCATATCTACCTCAGCTATTAGTAAAGTGTTACGATGCCAGCATATCCTATTGCATTCAAGTATTTAGATTTATTTTTTCTGATAAGTCTATGATGTATTCTAGAATAATTGAGAATTCAGGGGAAAACATGGATAGGGGTATTTATGGGAGGCATGACAGATTAAGGAAGAAAATAAATTCAGCGTTATTATTGAGGATACTACTTGGGGATCACTTACCTGCCCGCCACTGAGAGATAAGGAGGAGAGACAACGAATACTGGTATTCTCTTTGACCACCAAATACGGTAAAAAATAAAGCTGTGTACTCCCAGACCGACTAGAAAATAGGGCGAACCCAAAGGAAAAGTAGTACAATTCTATTAGACAAGGGGTGCATCAAACTTGGGGTGACATTGAATTCGGATTAGGACGGCCCGCATAAACCCAACCTGAGCTTGCCTACTTTATTATCCTACTTACTAGCACCAAGTAGCATTTATTTCCTATGGAAGCTAACTCAACTTCTAGCTTTCAGCTAGTCACTCCCCAAGTCAAAACCAATGACATCAACTTAGCATTCGCTTTAGGGCATCTGTTCTTATTGACATATTCTTATATGAAAGATTCTGTGGATAATCTCCTCTTCAATGCTTTACTAAGTCTTTTTATATTCTTTCTATTATTTTCCAGTGGTGAACGACGTTTCCTAGCACTTGGGGATAGGTTTCAATGGTTGCTCTGACGCATACCAGAGTCGATGCTTACCAAGCTTCACTTTATTTTCTTCCTCCCAAATAGCTACTAGAGGAATGTGAAGTTTGTTACAACATAGGATGAGTGATGACCTTGCAGTGGAAGCGATCACTATACAAGCAGAGATTTATAGATGTCAATTTTATCCCTTTAGTCAAAGTAATAGTTACAAGTTCTTGTGTTAAAAGCTTTTCTTATATTATGAATGTCTCTAGCCTGCACTTGGAAGCTCTCTCATAGCTGTGGTCTTTAGGGCACGGACTTTGTGTGGGTCTCTGTTATACGCAAATCACATTCAAAGTAGTAACTTAAACTTTAACTACAAAATGCACATATAAAACCATGTATAGATCTCCATTTTGTATTTTTATTTCGTTATCTATTTACTGCCCACATGCATAGGCCTAAAGGGGTATTTTATTTGTTGTTAAACACATAAGATATGTATTTGCACATTTTGGAAACCTCTTAGTATTATAAATTATTATTATTATTATTTTGGTGTAACTTAAAAGAAATCTTCTGGTCATAAATTTGAGTGTTATAGCTGATCAAGTTTACCTTATGCCCATCTTTTTTCTTGTGATAATACATAACTTAATTTACTCAAATTTAAGGTAGATCCACAACATTTTCTTTTCATTCCTTATTTCAAACTTAGAAGAAATGTCTCATGTTTCTATGAGATATATTTTAAATAGCGTACAGCTAGCAAGTGAAAGTCTTTCTTCTATTTATTTATTTATTATTATTTATCTTTAAGTTCAGTGACGCTCTCATTTTCCTATTTGCAGAGAACAAATTAGGGGAAACAATGAAGAGATTGCACACAACTACTTTCATATAGCTTTATGTTTTTAAACAAATGATCAATCTTCCAAAGCCTAATTTTATTTTGAGCACAACATAAACCACAGTGCTCCAACCTTTCTCCTTTACACTCAAATAAACATAATACCAAATGATTGATTACAGGGGTATTTATTTTTCTTTCAATCTCCAATAACTTTAAGTAAACAACAAGAGAGGAATTTGAACATCTCTACTACATCCATTTTCAACATAGCAAATCAAAGAATAAATAGGCTCGTTTTCTCCTTTCCTTATTATGTTAAGAAAAACACTCACTTTCCATGTTACAAATAGATTTTAAATAAAATACAGTGAAGGACACCCGACCGATTAAGGCTTGCTCTCCACCCTACCATAATGGCGTCATGGAGCCTCGTGGACTCTAGCCATACCCCCGAGCAAGAAATACATTATACACCATTGTAATTCAATGGTGAGAGCTTAGTGCTATAACAAGCTTGCTCATTATACAACACATTACTCTAATATATCCCTTAAACAATCTTACTTATGATTCAATGCATAGATCAAGCTATCTCTACCAATACTAAGAATAAGAAATGGAAAAAGACTTATCTCTCTACAAGCTGCTTTCCTTTGAACTCCTATTCTTCCATCCTTGACTCTCTCCTTCTTTTCTTCACTTCACAAGTTCTCCAAAAGGAGAAGTGGGCAATGCCCAAATCTTCCATCTTCTTGAGATATATAGGAATCCTCCAAACCTACACTCTTTCCCACAAGTGCTCACACATGTGTGAGTCTTGTGCCAATTCCAAGAACTTTTGGGGAGTGGGAAGTTGAGAGTGACAAGTCACTTTTCCCAAGCCCCAACACTTTTTGAATTCGTCACATTCATGAATGTGGACTTTTGAGGGGTCTTTTCACACTCCAAGGACAAGTTCACATGTCAAAAAGGTTCCAAACCCATAGGTATAGGTCCTAGGGGTCTATTCTTGTTCAAAAACTGAGGAAATTGACTCAATAATCCCTTTTTAAAACCCACAAAAGAATCCATACGAATTTTGATCCTGACCAAGGGTTCCAACCCCAACCAAACTCATATCACATGACCTACAATAGGATTCTACTCAAACATGATCACCCAATCAATAATCAAACCTCAAACCCTTCTAAGTCAAATAGGGCTACACTTAGAACTTCCCAAAGATGTATCTGATACGATTCCAATACTTATCCAACCTCCTATTTGCATATTTGATTCCTTTAATGTTAATCCCACATCGACTCACTTAATTTCCTACACAACATAATTAAGCACAGTTAGATATAATAATAAACCACATTAATTGCAAACCGAATCTTTGTAACTTTATTCTCGAATCATTTACATAGCTAATTACTCTTTCAATGCAATACGACACAACAATTATCTTATTTCAAATTCATCTTATAAGTTTGAATCTCATACCATAATTCGCATGCACATACATCTTCATTAAGTAAAATAACAATGATATAACATAAAGTAAAAATAAACTATAAGGTCATTGTTAGACAGTCGCCTTCATATCATTCGTAATATATCTAACCATCTATTTAGGAGAAATATATAACAAATTAAGGTTGTATTAGTCACTTGCAATTAGAGGCCTTACAAAGAGGATGTGGGAAAGAAGTTCCTTATGTGGTGAGTCCCTAAGCTTTTGGGGCCAAAATCCTCCCTATTAGGTAGGATGATCCATATGGTTATTAAACCATTGGGGCCATGATGCCATCATTAATCATTTAGAAATATCTTATGCATTATCTTATAGAATTCGTTGCTTTTTAGTTGGTTGTGAAGTAGGAGAAACTATATTTTGGTTAAAGACATGTGGGATGTTCTATCTCATCTCATAGGTGACTTAAACTTGAAGTGAGGACCTTCAAAATAAGTAGGAGAAATTATCATTTTGTTCAAGTGATGATTTTATCTTCTTCAATTATTTTGTCATGATCATGGAAAATAAATATTGCTTGGTGAAAGTGATGAAAATGAAAAATGGCTCTATCAAAAGTAGCAATAATATCATAATTGGAGAAAATCATGGAATATAAAAGGTTTTTCTATTTCAAACCCTCTTCTTAGTGTTTCATCTACTTTTTATTACATGTGGGAGGTTATGGGAGGTTTAGAGTATTTTTGAAAATATTCACTGATATTTTTTATGGTTAAAGGGTAAGTGCAAAAAGGTGAGCCATATTTTGGCCAAATGCAGATGCATTTTTCCTTCAAATGAAAGCTTGACATAGTTTCAGGATGAAAATTTAAAGCACTTACACATAATATTAACATGGTGAAAAAATGCAGGATTTTATTTTTAATTTTTAAATATATAATTTATTATAATACCTAGATGATAAAAGTTGGTTTATGCCATGTCTTGTTTCTAGTCAATCTAAGTCTATACATATTAGGTATATACTTGTGTCATCCCTTTCTTTATTATGTGTTTTCCTTTCCTTATTATGTCTTTCTCTCCAGCTCCACTATTCCTTTCTACCTATCAAAGTTTCAAACTTCTCCGTTCTATCACACTTTTTGTTTGCTTCTCACCACACTATTTTATATGTTAGACCTCACCATCCTATCATGTTCATTTCTCAACCCCCAATACCTCTTCCTATAGTTTTATTCTTGTGTATGGTTGAACCTCAATCCCTTACATTCAATTCTATGTTTCCATTTCCCCCTAACTCATGTCACATGTCATTTTGGTCCTAGCAATTTGTTTTTTGCACCATAACTTTCAAAATATAATATTTTTTATCCATGTTCAATATTAATATTTGAAGTAGTCAGTGTTCTTAGTTTCCAGTTTGTTCTCTTTGTGAAGGATATAAAAGACTTTTTTTTTCATTCATGTTCATCATCTACAATTAATCAATTCCTTTTATAATATATTTTGAGCACTTGTGTTCAACCAAATCTATCGAGTGAAGAAGAACCTAAACAAGAGATGGGAGAAGAAGAAGATCAACCAAAAGGGGAAGACGCCATCTTGGAAGGAACTCTCTATATGCTCTTGTGTATGCTAATATATATTCCATTTTACATCCATGAGACCATACAAGTTCAAAGAGTTAATGCACTCATTGACATTAGTGTCACTCATAAATTCATTGATGAGGTACTGTTGGCCAAACAAGGCCTTGAGACACTTTATTTAAAGGATTTAGTAATTTGGTGCCTAATGGGTTCACCATCTAAATATCAATCTAGGAGGATACAATAATTTTATATGTCAACAAAATAGGATACCCAAAAATGATCCTAGGCATATGAACCAAAGATTTTTGGATATGGGAGCTCCTACACTTCTAGGGTTTTGCACCTAAAAGGAGAGAGGTATCCAAAAGTCTTAATGGCTCACTCAATAATAAGCCCTTGAGATTTCATTGCAAAGATGATTGAAATATTTCAAACAAGAATGTCTTCAATCCTAAAAACTGATAAAAGAGATTAACTATTAAATGTAAATCAAGGAAATGCATGATGTTTGAAAACACGCTGTGATATGCAAAAAGACCTAAAAATGCAAGTAAATTGTAACAAAAACTTATGAGATTTGAAGTGTGCACCTGGAGACTGGAAAAAGATGGAATGGAGCTCTAGAATCCTGAGAATCTACTGCACAGGACAACATGGACTCATATGCCAATCTAAGCGACATAGTCCTGTTTTAGGGAAAATATGCTAGAATAGGTTTCGGGAAACTAAGTACACAAATCTATTGAAAATTATGAAAAAAATGTATGGTAGGACTCATTCACAACTAATGGTGAATGAGTCCACTTTAGCTTTTTAGAAAACTCAAAAGTGAAATCTGTAGCTCTTAGTCTACTCTTTATGTTCCTCCAGGTGTTTGGATCTAAAACCTTGATTTTTGAGACTCTAAGTGACTTTTTGTGTAGATTTTGACTTTATCAATAGGGAGATGACTTCAAAAAGTTTGAAACTTATTCTTCAATCATGTCCAGACCATCCAAGCACCTAAATCCGCAATCACACAAAGGAAGAGAGAGAAAATGTTGATTGTTAGGGATTGGGGGTTTGCCTTGGTCAGACCCCGTTTAGATAACTAAACCAAAATTATGAAATAAGATAATAAATCATGAAACATGAAACAATGGAATTAGAAACTTTCCATGATGATAGATCATGAATTTTTGCAACAATGGATGAACAATCTTGCTCTTGAATGCCTTAGAAGTGATGAATTGACTTGATAGCATGTAGACTTGATACTTGGATAATGGAAGGATGAAAGGTCTCCTTTTATAGAGGAGAGTTAAGTGAATGGATAGAATAAGGATCACGATCAAGGGCCAAGATTAAATTAGATAATAATTTAATCAAGGGTGGAGGTTAATTGAGAGAACAAAGGCGTGGATAGATAAAGAATTCAGGTGGAAGATAAGATTGGCAAAGAAAAAGAGGTTGTTTGAGAGAATTAAATAATAAAAATTATTTAATTTAGGTGGCCAATATAGAAGAAATAAATAAAAAAATGATTTTATATATTTAAAAAGAAAGGTGAGAACAAATAATTAGATGATTAAATAATTAAAAACAATTATTTAATAGAGAGGGAATTGGGGAGATAAAGAGAGGATAAATAATTAAACGAATATAACATTTATTTAATTATAGAGAGAAAAGGCTAATGAATAATTAAATAATTGAAATAATTATTTAATTATAGAAGAAGAGGGAAAAGCTAACTTTTTAATTAAAATAATATTTAATTCAAAAGTGGGGGAAAAGGACCATTTAAGGCATAAAGAAGCATAAATTTGAATAAGGTGGGCCTAAACAAGTGTGAAAATGTAAAGAGATACATTTTTCTATGCTACAACATACAATGGATACACTCATTAAGAGAGATCAGAAAAGCATCTAAACCATGGAATTGAAGTTTCAATCAAAGGGAAAAGAACTGATATTGTGAGGAATGAAAAATAAAGCACCAAGTATTATATTGGATAAGATAATGAATAGGATTTTCCATCACAAGAAATTTATGTAAGAAACTTAATGTTTGGTGAATGTAAGAAAACCCACTAAAGGAAAGAAGGCATATCATGTGAATGTATAGAGCATCTTGGATGAGCACAATAAAGTGTTCAATAGTATTCTTCTAGGGATACCACCAAATAGAATTTTTGAGCATGTCAGTGAGTTGGAGGAAGATGTTAATCCCATCATCTTTACTCCCTACATCCACCCTAAGAGACATAAGGAGGATATTAAAAAAGACATTAATAAACTACTAGAAATGGGGAACATCACACACACCTCAAGTCCCTTTGCTTCATCTATGGTTTTGGTAAACAAGAAAGATGGCACAATGGAGAAGTGCATTGACTAGAAATCATTGAATAAGAAGACCATAAAATAGGTACCTAATCCTCAAGAAAAATTAGTTGATAGTTGAGATTCACAAATGTTTTAGTTTTTCAAAGGTAAATCTCAAATTGGGCTACCATTAGATCAGATTTTGAGAGGAGGATATTCACAAGACAAGACATTTCACTATCATTATGAGAATTATGAATTTTTAGTTGTTGTTTGGTCTAATAAGCACTCCAAAAATGTTCCATTCTTCTATGAACCAAAATTTTCTACAAGAAATTGATAAATTTTATCCTTGTATTCTTTGATGAACTTTTCATCTACAATAAAATTTAGGAGGGGTACTTATGGCACATTGATGAAGTTTTGGGAATCTTCGAAGCACAAATGATATTTTCTCAATGTTACAAGTATGAAGGTGTTGTAATTGATGTAAAATATGTAGTGGTTGAGAGATATTGTTGTTGTATGTACTGAAGGTGTTGTGGACATTGAGAAATTTGATAAAATGAGGAAACAGTGTGTTGCAGTATTGTTTTATGTTGTAGAGGTGTGTTCTTTTTTTTCTCTGCATTTCTTCTAGGTTGAAGATCTACTTGTGTCATTCAAATATGTGTTAAGAGATGTTCAAAGATGTTATATTCAAGAGATGGTATGCTAGATCATTGTATAGTAGAAGTTGTGTTCACCAATGTGTGGCTGAGCATTGTAGAGGTGTCTGGGAGAAATTTCTTGGCTCCGTGTTTCTCTGCAATTATGCTTCAGGTCTTGTGATTTTGAAGGTGTTTTTATGGTGTTGGTCTCTTTCCTGTGTCAAGAGGATTTGATGTTTTGTTCTTCGGAAGATCATTTTTCAAGTAATAGTGTCGATAGTGTTGTCTAGATGTACTAGATTTGTACATTCTTCAAGTGGAAGTTGTTGCAAATGAGTTTGATGGATTCCAAGGTGTTGAAGGAATATTCTAGATTGTGTTCAAGCATAGAGTGTGGTTCACATGTTGTCTTTGATTTTGATGAAGTACGTACTTAATTGATTAATGATGTTTGTAGGGGTAACAACTAACCTAGTGTTTACACTACATGTGAAGGATACATATTAACTTTCATAGGATGTGATTAAGTGGTGTTGTTTATTTGGGTCCCAATTAAGATTTTATGTGGTACACATTCACTTTTATCCAGCCACAAAAGTGTTTTAGAGCCAACCTAATTCGAATTTGCACATTTGAGGTGCATTATAGACCTTGAGAGGGTGTCAAGGTTGAGATCAGTATGAGTTTGAGTTGAGTTGATGAAGGAGGTTAAGATAGATGCAAGATAGATGAATTTTTGAAGTGTATGATGTGAGTGAAGTGAAATTGAGCAGAGAAGTGCAAACTTTCAAGTGTTGGATCACCAAATGCAGTGAGCAGAAGGTGACTACAATTATTCAAACAATCTATTAGGGTGTTGGAGCTATTGTGGTGGAATCTTTCTTGCATTGAGATCATGTTCTCTATGCAAAATTTCCTCTCTATCTTATTTTTGTACTCTAGTAGCGAGCCTTGGTTGTTAACCTTTATGGATAGTGTGTCATATTCTGGCAGTGAGCCTTTCTACTGGTTTTCCTATTACTTATATTATGATTTGTAGTGTAGGAAACAGTATCCATTAGTTTTGTGTACAGGCTTTCACTTACACTTCAGAGCTTTCATTTTGGATTGTAATTGATGGTTTTAATCTTTCTCCCCAAATTTCCATTTGACTCATACCCCCATGGGTGATCCCACAATAGTGGTTTACAGTTTTCTAGAGATCCTAATTTTTGTTGAAATCACATATTTTTAGAAAATATAATGATTGAACCTTGAAAAGTTCCATTTAAAGGATTCCAATTGAAGAGGGTTTTATCAAACCAACTTAGATCAAAACCCCTTGGATAGAACCCCACTAGTTTTAAACCATGCCTATAATGAAGTCTCCTTTACACCTATCAAAATGCTAATAAAAAACCACTTTTGATTTAACTTTTGGGAGATCAAATTAATTCATTTGAAATTTATTTTGTGTATGTAGTACTTATAATAAGCTTCCCAAAAAGTATGATTTTAAATAAATTTAATTTTATTATTATATTTATTTTTTATTTCTTGTGAATGTAGGTTTTTCACTAAAAATCAAGCTCTTTATTCTGCACATGTGGAAAAATAGCAGATTATCAAAAAAAAATTGAAAAATATATGTGTAGTAGATGTTGAAGTCCTTGATCCAAAAAAAAATTCTTTGATACATACAAATTTTTTTATGTTGTATACAATCTGCTTATGTTTGAATAGCAATTGGTTTGACATTGAAACTTAATTAAGGAAAAAAAATTCAATAAAACAAAATGAAACCAAATGAAACCACTAGATATCATAGTTACAAATCTAAATTCGAAAAAATTATAATTTTATTCTTCATGGAAAAAAAATTTGTTGTATATGGTGAACATCAATCCTTAAAAATGGTGTTTACTAAAAAAAATTGTTTTCAAAGGAGATGGAAAAAGAAATGCAATATGATTCCAAAAATTTTGAAAAAAATATATTTAGAATCTATAGAAAAAATGACACAAATCACTAGTTTGCATCATCTTCAAATTACTCACGGTTTAGCCGCTATATGTGCCCAAAAGTGAAGATTTAGTTAGAAAAAATCAATTTAGTTTCCAGTTTGGCCAAAAATTGTAAACTAGTATTGTGGGATCACCCCCATCCTTGAATAGAAAGGAAATTTGTTGATTCATACCTTAATTTCACTCATCTTTTGGTTGTTATTCATTTCACTATTTGGATCTCATTTCCTTGAATGAATTAAGTTAAAATATGCCCTTTGTTGTGGTGAACCCCCTTCCATAAAATTTT
>VDFB02350626.1:0-15460 GCA_007258455.2 Sequoia sempervirens
GTATGTCCAATTTTTGGAGTAACCATGTCTTTTGAATCATAACCCAGTCCCATATTTTTCTTTCTTTGTTCCACTATGATAGGCTCCCACCTACCTTTTTTGTGTAGCCCAAGGCCACTTGTGCCACTGCATCCCATCTGTTTAGCTAACTGATAGCCTTTACTACTAGACTCTATTAGAAGGGTTTGTAGCTATTCTAGCTCCTTTTGTTCCTCTTTGTAGATCATAGATGACAAGTATTATTTGAATATTTCTTCGTCTTTCATGTCTCCCCATTTGGTGAAAATGGTGGATTTAGCTACCATTATCATTGCTTGGACATATTTGATCTCCTTTGGTCCTCCATAAACCTTGGGTGTCAGTGGGAGTATACCAATACAAAATGCTTGGTTAAAGTGATAATTCCTATTACCCTTATCAAGTACTTGAACCTTGGTTTCTATTTTCGGTTGCTTACTTGATGTTGGTTTGATTGAGGTTGATGGTAGTGTGGAAGGGTCAACATATGAGAATGAATGGAAGGATATTTCATTGCTAGGTATACGTTGGATTTTATTGTACTTTTCCTCCAACTTTGCACAAAAGTGGAAGGGTTTAGGATCAACATATAATGTCACCTCCTTTGCTTCGTGAGGGAACTTTAGACATTGGTGGAAGGTTGAAGGAACTTCCTATAATGCATGAATCCAGGGGAATCCCAGGAGTAGGTTATATGGCAATTCTAAGTCAACTACTTGACATGTGGTTTTCATGGTGGTTGGTCCTATCTACATTGGTAGCCTAGCTGTTCTTTTGAATTCCTTTCAAGGTCATCGTAGGCCCTTATAGTAATGCTTCTTTCTTTATCTATCACATCATCAAAATACCCCAACTATTTAACAAATTTTAAGGTATAAATGTTTAGACCTGCACCATTATCTATCAGCACTCTCTTTACCATATTCTTGTGGACACAAACCTCTATGTAGAGTGATTGGTTGTGGAATGACTTTTGTGGAACGTATTTCTCAAAAAGGACAATGGTTTTTGGCCATGATTTTTCCAACATGGCTTGGAACTGATCTGGATTGAGGTCATTGGGGACTTATGCTTCCAATTCTTTTTCCAATATCTCCCTATGTGCGGGTGATAGTTTTAGTATTTCTAGGATTGAGATTAAGGCAAGAGTCTTCTTCAACTGCTCCACAATGTTGTAATCATTTGATGACTTAGTTGTGGGTTTTGGTGGGGCTCCTTGTATTGTAACTCTCCCTCGATAAGTAGTTACAATGCAGTCATTGTCTCCACCTCGTATAGTCACTACATTTATCCTAGTGTTGTCTGCTTGAGAGAGGTTACCTAGAACTGTGTCACCATACATGTAGTTAGCATTGTGGTAGTATTGGTCCTTTCCTTTGTCATTCCTTTTAGTGTGGTTTTGGATTGGGTTTATGTATATCTAGAGGTCTTTGTTCCCAGTACAATTTTTGACATCCACTTCTCCTTTTTCTATGAAGTCTTGGATGAGGCGCTTGAGTCTCATGCAATGGTTTGTTGTGTGTCCTTTGATTTTTTGGAATTTAACAAGTCCTTCTCATTGTACCATGGTGTTTTGAAGCTTGGATCCTCATAATTTAGGTGATATTTGACCTTGATGAGATTTTGTTGTACTAGCTTATGCATGACTATCTCAAGTGACTCTCCCAGTACTGTGAACTTCCTTCTTGGGTTATCATATTGCCTTTGTTTCCCTCCCTAATTCATCTATTGCTTGACTACTTGATTTTTTTTGGGGATATGTAAGTTGGTTGTTTTGTGCATTATTAGAAGCATAGTTTTTTTGTGCCACTTGAGGTTTGTTTTGAGGTTCATTAGAATTTTGTATATTCCATACTGCTCTAGAATCCACTACCCCATCATTTATAACATTTTTGTTCTTAGCCCATATTTTTAGTTTCTCATTTGAACTAGAGGAACTATCTCTTAGGTTGTTTAGCTTGATCACCCCTCTTGCTACGAGGGCCCTTTCTATGTGTAGTCCTTTCTCAATGGCCTCTTCAAAGTTTGTGGGAAACAACATGGCAAGTTGGTAGTTGAATTTTTCTTGGACATTTGAAATGAATATGTCGACCAGTTCCTTATCGAGAAGAGGTGATTTGCATCGACTAGCCTTATGTCACCATCACTGAAGGTACGAGGTGAAAGATTCACCTTGAATTTGCTTAATCTTGTATAGATCTGTGATGGTGACATCTTTCTCCATATTGATGAGAAGTAGGTTAAAAATTGGGTAGACAATTCATCAAAGCTTTTTAGTCCCAATTGCAAATGGGCGAACCACTCTGTGGAATGACCAGTAAGACTTTGTGGAAAGAACCTCATGAGGTAAGAGTCATTGTTCTGTACTTCCATGCATGGTATCAAAAATTATCATGCATGTTCTACTGGGTCTCCCTTTACTTTGTATTTTTCAAATTTGGGTATTTTGAAAGTCTTTGGAAAGGGAGAATGATTGAAAGGAAATGGACATATATCTTGAAGGGTATAAGTTTTCTTTGGTTTCCCTATCTGCATATCTAATATCTTTTGATTTATTGCTTGTAGTTTCATTTCCATCTTTGTTTCTAGTATGCTTGTTTGGGGATCTTGTGCATAATAACTTTGTTGTCCTACCATGTTTTGGTCATAGATTGGGTATTTTGAAGATACGAGACCTTGGTAACCATGTTGGGTGGAAGGAGGGTTAACTCTTTGTTAGATTTAAAGAGGATTATATCCTTGTTGAATGTAAGGAGGGTTAGCTCCTTGTTGGATGTAAAGAGGGTTATCTCCTTGTTGGATGTAAGGAGGGTTAGCTTTGTGTTGAATGTAAAGAGGGTTAGCTCCTTGTTGTATGTAAGGAGGGTTAGCTCCTTGTTTTTGGGGTGAACTATACTGAAGGTTTTCCTGATGGTGCGTTGATGGGTTACCTTGTTGGTGGGACAAATTAGTAAGGGTACCCTGTGGTACACCTTTTTTTGGTGCGAACTATGTTGAAGGCTTCCCTGATGGTGCATTGGCAGGTTACTTTGTTGATGAGATGACTAAAGAAGGCTGCCCTGTGGCACACCTTGTTGTTGGGATGAAGTATACTGAAGGTTTCCCTAATGGTGCATTGGCGGGTTACCTTGTTGGTGGGATGACTAAAGAAGGGTTCCCTATGGCACACCTTGTTGTTGGGACAAAGTATATTGAAGGTTTCCCTAATGGTGCATAGGCGGGTTACCTTGTTGGTGGGATGACTAAAGAAGGGTGCCCTGTGGCACACCTTGTTATTGGGATGAAGCATACTAAAGGTTTCCCTGATGGTGCATTGGCAGGATAACTTGTTGATGGGATGAAATATACTAAAGGTTTCCCTGATGGTGCGTTGGCGGGTTACCTTGTTGATGGGATGAATTGAGAAGGGTACCCTATGGTACACCCTTTTGTTGGTACTATTGACTAGGAAGGGGACCGTATGACCCACCTTGTTGATATAAAAGGGTACCTTATGGCACACCTGGTTGTTGGTATTGTTGGCTAGGAAGGGGGCCATTTGGGCCACCTTGTTGATGGTTCTATTGACTAGGAAGGGAGGCATGTTTCCCACCTTGTTGATGGTATTGTTTACTAGGAAGGGGACCATGTGGCCCACTTGGTTGATGGTACTATTCTGGAAATTTCCCTTGCAGATTTTGTACATTTTGAGAAGGGTCAATATATGAGGTGTTTTGAGGCACATATTGTCCTGGTTGGAGGTTGTTTCCTTGTAGCATATATTGGGATAGACCTCCTTGATACTATTGGGCCACTTCCACTTGTTCGAATTGAGTTGGTTTTCTCTACAATGGGTTTTCCATGGGTTGTCCATTATTTTGTGAGAATATGGGTGGCATGTTTGGAATCTTTGTGGGTTTGGATATTTGTCTCACAACTGTATTATCCCCTAAGGGAATAATGTTAGGATCTTTGAGAGCTTCCACGTTAAATTCTATTGGCAATTTATCACCACTTTGTGCTAATTTCAAGAACTAAGAATTTGGGTCCTTTTTCAACAGTTTTTCCATCAATTTGAGTACCTTAGGGTTGTTGGAATGTTGAAATAGTTCTTCATCATTTCTTTCCACCTTTTCTATGACCACTCATTTTGGGTCCTAGTTTGATTGTTTCATCACTTCTTGTCATTTTTGGTTTATCTCTTCCTCACTAAATGTTTCTTTGCATGTGGGTCTCTTTTGAGGTGTTTCAAGCTCACTTGAACTATAGGCCCATGGGCCAACTTCATCATTTGTGGTGTTTGTTGGTGGTATGCTGGAATTTTTTTTGTTTGCTTTCATGTTATTTCTATGTTGTGACCTTGTAGTTGTCATAAAAAACTACCAAGCTTTTGCGAACATTTTGGGACTCCTAACTATGGAATGAAAAAATGCTTTTTTTTTGGATTTTTTATTTTAAAGAAAAGGAAATTGCATTTATTTTTGGGATTTTCTATTTTAAAGAAAGGGAAATTGTGTTTGTTTTTGGGATTTTCTATTGAGTATTCAAGTCTGGTTCACCCATTGAAAAGCGTAAATAGAAATGTCTTAGAAAGAGTTCTCGGTTGTGGTAAGATCTCACAATGTGTCCCTTGGAAAAGTTTAGACTAGGACATTTCTTTGAAAGGCAAAATATGGGCGTAGAATATGGACTTTCGTTTAAGGATTTTTCTCTTGCTAGACATCATGAAGGATGGAGACCTATTGCCATGTAGGACGTGGTAATATGGGTCTCTCGGCTGTGAGATATACTTTCTCTTCCTCTTTATCTAAGATGTTTGTTGCATTTGTCCACTAGTTGGGTGTTTCTTTTGTTTCAATATAAAGCTCCTCAAACTACTGATTATATATGTGTGTTCTCATTCAATCAGCTCAAAGTTTGGTTGTATGATAGCTAGTGCAAGGTTCGGTTGTTGAACTAGAGAAAATTCGCTATATGGTCATAAGGTGAAAGTGTTAGTGTTTTGATATGGTTGTTATGAAGCTCAAGACCCTAAGGTTTGAGTGTTGTTTTGGGATGACACTACTCTTGGAACTCAAAATGCTGAGAGGCCTGGATATCTCACTTCTTCTAGAGGATATTTTGTAGAAAATCTTACTTGAACTAGCCTTGAGGTTCAAGTAACTATTGAGATCTTAGAAGTGCGAGTGAGGGAATAATTCAAGTTTATTTGTTTTGATTTTCATTTCCAAAAGTAGGATGGAGTTTGAAGATGGATGGACTATATGAACTATCTTGGGTTTCCAATTATTTTTTTTCAACAAGGATCTTGTAACCAGCTTTGGTTCATTTTTCTAAATTTCAATAGGATAGAGTAAAAGCGATGTTTTTTTAGCAGAAGCGACAAATTGTGAGCAAAAGCGGCCAATTTTATCAACTACGGCCTGAATTTTTTCAAGTGCACTAGATTTTGAGAAGCAAGTGCGCCTAGTTTTTGCAAGGGAAGCCTTTGTATGTATTTATTCAATTTGGTGAATTAATCAATCAAAATTGAGTTGTTTTGGCAAGTGCAAGTAGATTTTTGGCAAGTCCGCTAAAAAATATTTGTTAAGTGCAGCCAGTTTTGCAACAAGTGTGTTGGTTTTGTAGCAAGTGTGTTGGTTTTGTCAAATGCAACATTTTTCCATCAATGACTGTCAGGAGACAGAGGGAAAAAGCAAGCTATTTTTGGTATGTGCGACTGGTTTTTGGTCAAGTGCACCAAAAATAGTATCAAAAGTGACCTTCGTTCAATCTTGTTTTCTAGTTTCAATATTTGGCAGCAACTTGGATGATTTTTGCAGTTTTGGATGATTTTGTTTGATCTATTTTGAGATTTGGAAACTAATATCCTGCAAGACCAGAATCAAGAACTTGTGTGACCTAGATGTCTATACCTTAAGCACGTTTCCCTCTACAAAAGCTCAAATTTCATAGAGGTATAAATGATAAAGTTATAGTTTCCAATGTTTTTTTTTCCTAATGCGACTTGAAATGTGAGCCTAGATATTTGGAAACCTTCAAAGATATTGTTTTATGATATCTTTTAGGAGTGCAAATAGATGACCCTTTTCAAATAATTTGCACTAAGTCAAAAGGGTTTGTCATTTTGGAACCATGTTGAGTGCTTGTTTGGATGTATTCATTTTTAAATCAAACACAAAGTTTGATGTCAAATATTTTTTATGGTTAATGGTTTTTTTTAGAAAACAATATTTACACTTTAAGCAGTAGGTATGTTCTTCTTAGTAGGCTTGCCTCATGCCCTTCGTAGTAGAAGAGATGACTTTACATGCAACTTTATGGGAAAATATAGAGATATGTTAAGAATGAACTATCAATCTCCATATTTCCACCAAAAAATTAGACACGGCAAGTAACTTCTTGGAAATAAATTCTCAATGCACCACTTTAAAGAACTCGTTGGTAAGACTAGTTGGCCTCTACAACAACAAGGTTTTAATGACCAGAAACCAAGAATGCCAATCATTTCACTACCGCCCACTGGCCACCTAAGACTCTTTAACCATTCCCTTCCACTTAAGTCGTAGGATTAGGTGTACCACATTGATGTCTCAGGATTGAAGTTACTCTCTTACGATTTCACAACCTTTGATATAGCCTGCTGGTAAATGTGATTT
Organism: Sequoia sempervirens; assembly: GCA_007258455.2. Taxonomy (NCBI): domain Eukaryota; kingdom Viridiplantae; phylum Streptophyta; class Pinopsida; order Cupressales; family Cupressaceae; genus Sequoia; species Sequoia sempervirens. Next base: position 6,657 of record VDFB02350626.1, read on the forward strand.
GAGACCTTGCAATGAGTTCTCTAGTATGAGATGTGTATCAAAGCAAGCACTCTTTCTAAGGATAAAAGATAAAAATGACCAAAGTGCGAAACTCAAAAATGTCTTTTCATCACCCAAGATCACCACAAAGATGCAAGGGGAGAGGATAAAACACTTTAGTTTGCTAGACATAGTAGACACAACATACACTTCATTGCAATTTGATTATTTTTAAGCACCTCGATTGGTGTTATCCCCAAAATAAAGTGAAATAAGGTGTGTACAAGATATAAATGGTTCTTTTTAAAGCACCCAATAGAAGTGTTTTGGATATCAATCAATGAGATAGCAAGGGTGCAAGACAAAAATTGATTTGTTCATTTTAAGCCCAAAACTAAGTGTTTGTTCTAAACCTTGTCTTAGTGGTCAACAAAGTAAATTGACCGTTCATCAAAAAATTGAAATCTTTTGGTCAACAAAAGAATTAAACATTCAGAGAAAAACCAATTGAAAACTTCAAAACATCCATTTTAGAGCACCAATTTGAAAGTGTTTTGTTTGTGGGATTCCTTTTAAGCACCAAATTGAGTGTTCTCTATCTATGAAAGCTTTGAAAAAGGTTCCTTTTAGAGCAATAAATTGAAAGTGTTTGTTTGTGGGGTTCATTTTAAGCACCAAATTGAAAGTATTTTTATAACTTGGAAAGCTTGAAAAAGATTCATTTTAGAGCACTAAATCGAAAGCATTTGTTTGTGGGGTTCATTTTAGGCACCAAATTGAAAGTATTTTTCTAACTTAGAAAGCTTGAAAAATATTCATTTTAGAGCACTAAATTGAAAGTGTTTGTTTGCGAGGTTTGTTTTAAGCACCAAATTGAAAGTATTCTTTAACTTAGAAAGCTTGAAAAAGATTCATTTTAGAGCACTAAATTGAAAGTGTTTGTTTGCGAGGTTCATTTTAAGCATCAAATTGAAAGTATTTTTCTAACTTATGAAGCTTAAAAAATTTGAAATTCTTTGACCATTTGTCTTCCCTACAGTAAAAGGTGTTAATGGTTTTTTTTTTTTATAGATGCTCATTATACCTTTGTAAATCCTGCATACACAAACATTCGTACATGTTACACATTCAAATCAGGCACCTATTAGCATTAGAAATCAAATTTTAACTTGCAAATTTCGGACACGGGTTAATAGGGAAAAGCATAGGAAAAACAAGCAATAGTGGCCTCTGTTAGAGAGAAAACCTGTGCCAAAAAATGTCAAAAGTGTCCTCTGTCAGCGAGCAAAGGTTCCATAAAATGTCAAAAGCGCTAGAAACGAGGTCAAGTGCGCCAAAAAATAGGTCAAAGGTGCCAGAACCATGAAAGCAAATGCAAAAAAAAATTGGAACCTATGCGTGAATATTTTTCTAAAGTACTTTCGGAACTTGCAACTTCAATTTAAACTTAGTGCTAAGGATTGTGGTCCCACCAGGAATTCCAGAATGTGTGAGGGGGAAAATTTGTAAGCATAAACAAGATAATTGCATTGAATAGAAACTAGTCTAAATCAAAAACAGCAATCAAGATTCATTCCTTCACTCATGAAATGAAGTTCTTTAAGCTATTGAAAAAAAACAATGAAATCCTATGATATTAAAATGAATTCAAAAACAAAGGAAAGGTTACCATACCATGTCAGAGTTTGTTTGCGAAGATGCGTTGGGTTTGTTGTATCAATGCGAAGTCTTCATTATTGTGTGCGAGAGCTTAAAGAGTGTGTGTGAATTTAATCGAAGATATTGGTTGAAGCTTTTTCAATGTTTATTATGATCTCGGCAATAATTCATTGTGCACAATAGGTTGATTCTTCGCTCCTTTTTTGTGAGGAAAGATGTTTGTTATATATAATTTGTGATTTGAAATGGACGGTCAGGATCACATAGTAGAATATATTGATCAACGATCAAAAGATGTTGAGAGGATTTAGATGGGCATAATCTTTGCAAATAGATTACATAATTAGTTTTATTGAGGAATAGATTAATTTGTCAAGAATATAGATTGATCAATCGGGAAATAGATTGAGAAATTAGTGGTTCGTAATTTACTCAATCAGGAAAGTGGGTAAAGATAATTAATTAATTGATTTAATTAATTAGTTCTTTTAGAGTTGAACATGCAAAACAATTTTGACTTTTGTAAATAAAGTAGTTTATTTGATTTGACCTTTTTGATGATGTTTTGAATAGTTTATTCAAATTATTCAAATTTGGGGGAAAGTGACATAATTAAATTATTATGTTTTAATAATTTAATCGACTAAGGGGAATAAAGTGAATTAGCGACATAATTAAATAATTGGTGTTATTTAATTAATTAGGAGGAATAAAGTGAAGATTAGGACTTTATTAAATAAATGAAATTTATTTAATTGGTCGAAATTGATGAAAAAGTGAATTAATTAAATAATGTCCTATTATTCAATTAATAGCAGAAATTAGGGTTTTAGGAATTTATTAAATAAGTGAACTTTATTTAATTCATCAAAAATGGTGAAAAAATGAATTAATTAAATAATGTCAAATTATTCAATTAATACGGGAAATTAGGGTTTTTAATGCTTTTGGTGTGAAATGCAGTGATATTCGATTATAATGATGATGATGATGATGTGAAGATGTCATTTAAGGTGTGTGATAAGTGTTAGGTCAATTTTACATGTCTACAGTTGTCATAAACAAGTGCCAAGATTTGGTGAAGGTTTGGTGATTTCTAACTATTAAATAAAAGAATACTCTATTTTTGGGGTTTTTTGTTTTTTGAGTGTTTTTGAGATTTTATGTTTAAGAGGATGGTATTTATTTCCATGCAAGAGGTGGTAATACGGACCTTTCAGCCACAAGATATTCTTTTCATTCCTCTTTTTCTAGGATATTAGTTGTGTTTCTCCACTGGGTTGGTGTTTTGTTTCTCTCAAATATGAAACTTCTCAAGCTACTGATAATATTTGTTTGTTCACCTTCAATTTATGTGAGACTTGGTTGTATGATAGGTTTTGTTACATTTGGTTGTTGAACTGGAGCAATTGGACACCAAATGATCATAAAGTGAGTGATGTTTAGTAAATGAAGCTATTTTTAGGACTCAAAATGTTGAAAAGACTTGGGATTGATATCACTTCATTTTTCTAGAGGATATATTGTGGGAATTTTACTTGAACTAGCCTTGAGTTTCAAGCAAATGTTGATATCTTAGAATTTTGAGTGAAGGAATGATCCAAGTTGTTTTTTTTTTTTGAATCGTAAAAGTAGGATGATGTGTTTTGGGAGTCTAACTGTTTTCATTCTCACAAGATTTATAACTAGTTTTGGACTAGTCTTCTGACTTGCACCAAAAAATAGAGTAGAAGTGATAGTTTTAGATCAATAACAACAATTCTTGTCAAAAGCAGCCAGAATTTTGTCAAAATCAATTAAGTTCTGAAAGCAATTGTGGTAAGACTTTTTCAAATGTGACCTTTGTGTGTAATTTTCTAACTGGTGAACAGTGAGTGCAAAAGCGAACTTCTTAGTCAAAAGCAACCAAATTTTGGGCAACTGCAACCAAGAAAATATGTCAAGTGTGATAGGATTAAGTTCAACTACGGTGATATTTTTCCAAAGCGGCCTTTGTGTGTAATTTTTTGACTGGTGAATTATCTAGGAAAAAGCAGTTGTCTTGATCACTAGCAGCCAAATTGTAGTCAACTGTGGCCAAGAAAATGGATCAAGTGTGGCAAAGTTATGATCAACTGTGACAAGTTTTATGTCAAGTGCATTCATATTTTCAAAAGCAATAAATTTTTTGACAGTCACTGTCAAAAACTAGAGAGAAAAAGTGAGCTATTTTAGGTCAAATGCGTCCAGTTTTAGATCAAGTGTGGTAGAAACGGGAGCAATAGCGATATTTTGTTTAGAGTTGTTTTCCAGTTTTTATTTTGGTAGTAGCTTTGGATAATTTTGCAATTTTCGTTGACTTTGTTTCATCTGATTTGATATTTTGGAAAGTGATAAAATGCAACACAACAATCAAAAACTATTTGACCCTAAATTTTTATTACTTAAGCAATTTTCCTTTCACAAAAGCTCAAATTTCATGAAAGTTAAAGTACTAAAGCCATAGTTTCCAAGGTTTACTCCATCCTTAATGCAACTTGAAATGTAATCCTAAACATTTAGAAACCTTCAAAGATATTATTTTAGGATATCTTTTAGGGAGTGCAAACATAGGGCTCTTTTCAAAGTATTTGCACTAAGTTCAAAGGGTTCGATGTCTAATAACCATGTTTAATGCTTGTTTTGATGTCAATGTTTGGTAAAGATCCTTTGTATTGTTTATAGAAGACAAAAATTCCTAGAATAGGTACGCTTTTTGTCAATGGGCCTACCTCATGCCCCAAAGGGATGATTTTACATGCAACTTTATGGAAGAGTGTAGAGGTATGTTAAGAATGAAATCTTAAGCTCTACAACTCAATCACAAGTCGAACTTGGTAGGTAACTTCTAAAAAATAAATTTTGATGCACCACTTTCAAAGAACATTATGGAAAAAACTAGATAGGCCTCTACAAATGTTTTTTAATGATAACCAATGAACACCCTGATGTATAATTCACTAGTTGGCCACTTAAGGCTCTTTAGCCATTCCATCTTGAGCTTGGATTAGGCACCGTGTGTTATTCTCGCCCTAGATTGAAGCTACTATTTCTCAACTTCACAATGATTTATATAGCACTGGTAAATGCGCTCAAGGGATGCTTCAATGATTTCTCCATTGCAAGATGTATCTCATTAGCAATGATGCCTCAATCTTAATTGTTTTGACTCAAAAAAAAATGCAAAAGTCCAAAGTGTTTCTCTTCACCCAAGATCGACCAAAGACGTAGGGGGAGAGGATACGAACTTGACCCACCACTCACGCAAAACATGGAATACAATTCATATCAATTTGATTTTAAACCCAAACTTGAAATATGTGAAAGATATCAATTCATGTTTTATGTGCACCAATTTCAAACAGTTTTGAGGCTTCAAGAAATATCGCAATGTACAACCAAAATAGATTTGTTCATTTTTAAGCACCAATCTTGAGTGTTTCTAACAATCATTTTCTTAATTGGTCACCAAAATGAAATTGTGCGTTCGTCAACAAATTTAAAGCATTGGTAAAAAGAAAGCATTTTCTTTTAGAGCACCAATAGTGAAGTGTTGTTCTATTCTACAAAATTTTTTGAAAAATCTTTTTAGAACACCAAAATGAAAGTGTGTAAGTTTGTGGGGTTCATTTTATAGCACCAATTGAATATTTTTCTAAGCTAGAAAGCTTTTGACATATTATTTTTAAGCACTAATTGAAAGTTTGTGATTTGTGGGGTTCATTTTATAGCACCAAATTGAAATTTTCCTAAACTATGAAAGCTTATGAAATTATTTTTAAAGCACAAAATTGAAATCTTGTTCTAAACTAGAAATATTTTTGAACGTTCTTTTTAGAACACCATTAAAAATGTGCAAGTTGTGGGGTTCATTTTATGCACCAAATTAAAATTTTCCTAACTATGAAAGCTTTTGAAATTTTTTAAAAAAATGACCATTCACCTTCTCTGCAATAAAAGTGTTAGTTGGTTCCTGGATAAAGACATGTCATGCTCCTACAAATCTTGTGATAAACAATGTTAGCACCACTCAAACATCCAAACCAAGCAACCGTTAGTGTTAGAAATCAAAAAATTACTTACAACTTGTGGAGAAAAATTTAACAGAGCGAAAGAAAAAAATTTAAGTCAAAAGCAACCTTCTTTTGTGCATTTGCAAATCTATTTTTGGAGGCAACAACAATCCAAAAACTCAAGTGCAGCCCTATTAGGTGCAAAAGTGATCATAATTTTTAGAAGCGGCCCTGTTAGTGAAACAAAAGTGGCTAGAAAAGGCAGAAGTGGTTCAGAAAAAGGAAACTACAGTAGAAATGACAAAATGACCACGCGAGTTTTCTGTAGCTTTTGAATGAATATTTTTCAAATGCGTTTTTGGAAAGTGCATCAGCATTCCAAAACCTACAACTTCTCACTTAAAACTCATAAAATGGTTCGTTCTAAGGACCATGGTCCCACCAGGCATGCCAGAATGTGTAAGGGGGGAATCAGTAAGTGGTAGATAATGAATGTCAAATGAATTAAAAAAGATCTAATTCTAGACAAGGATTAAGATTCATACCCATTACTCATGAAATGAACAATACAAAAAATTGAATTCAAGAAAGCAATTGAAAATCAAGAACAACGAATTCAGTAAAACATAAAGTTACCCATCCCATGTCGAAGTGTATTTGCAATGATTTTGGATCGTTATATCAAATGTGAAGCCTCCATTGATGCATAGCAAAAGCTTCAAATGTGTGTGTGTTGATCGAAGATGTATGTAAAGTTTGTCAAAAGATCGATTATCATTTTAGCATTACTTCGTTGTGCAAAAGATGTTGATTCTTCAATCTTTTTTAAGAAGAAATGAGGTTGTTATATAGATTTTGTGTTTTGAAATGAATGATTGAGATCATGTTGTAGAATATCTTGATCAACAATTCAAAACCATTGAGAGGAATTAGATAGGAAGAATCAGTGGATTTTAATTATGTAATCAGTGTGATTGAAGAAATCAATTTGAGTGTTTAGTGGAAATAAGAAAATAGATTGAATAATCTATGGAATTGAAGAAATATGTTGAGCCTTCAGTGGGATTGAAGAATAGATGAATCAATCATCCAATTAGACTGAGCAATTGGGGATCATAATTTGCTCAATCATGAAAGTGGGTGAGGGTAATTAATTAATTGATTTAATTAATTAATCTTTTTGAGTTGAATGTGCAAGTCATGTTTTGTCATGTCCCCTTCTAGTTGACATCTCTCAGAGCACTTGATTAGCCTATTATGCGACCCTCGTAGGCTGATAGGATGGATAGAGGGTCTTGATGGAGCTTGGCTTGGCTTCAGTTGTCAGATTTTTATCAGTTGGCTTTCGTTCGGGCTCATTCGGACACTTTTTGCTCGGATTGCTATTTTTAGTAGTTCTTGGCACTCAGCGGAGCACCCCTGCTATTTTTAGCAGTTTGGTTTGGTCACGTGCAGAATCACTTCCTTAGTCGTCAGCTTCAGACGGTTCGTGCATCGGGTATATATTGAGAGAGATATTAATATTTAATTGATTTAATTAAATATTAATTATTTGGCACTTATATTATAAAGTTATAATATTTTAAAATATTATAACTTAAGTGTTTTTGCTGAAGGGGTCGACCAACATTAGAGGGGCCATTTTTAATTATATTTTATAATTAAAAATTTGATCGGAGACTATTGAAATAAATAAAAGAAAAGTTTGAATTATTTTAATGATGCCTTTTTGAAGGAATTCACACTTTTGAGGAAAATATAAGGGCTTCATTGAGATTCGAGCTCATTATGTCATTGATTATTGAAATTTGAGCAAGTCTTCGTCTAGAGCACGGAAGCCAAGGGTTTCAGTCTCATAGCATTGGGGAACGAGCCATCTCCAGTGAAAGTAATTCAAAGGTTGTGAAATATCATCTGATTTATTGCCAGGCAAAGAGATTTCTTCATTCAGGAGAAATTACAGAGCATCACAGACAAGAAATATTCAAGGTTTTTGGTTAGCAATCCATCCAAAGGAGTTTCTTTCATCAAGGTGCCAATTTCAATAAGATCTGGAGATCCTAGGAAGGGCCGTACTTCTCATTAATTGTTGCTGACAAAGCCGTACTACCTTTCAACAGGGTCGTACCAGTTCAAAAGGGCGTATTTCTGATCTTGGTCAAAACGCCTTCTATTTTGGCATTTACTCTTCATCAACTGGGGCGCAGTGGTAATTGGGATTGTTTGAGATCGATAGACCGAGGGAGAAGCAGTTTCTTGTGAAGGCCGTACCATTCATGTACTTTCAGATTGCTGCAAATACTAGGTTTTTTATTAAAATAATGTTGTTTCCTTTGTTGCATGTTATTGGATCTCTATTGTAATAAGTCCAGAAGTTCAATAAATGATTTTCCATTTGTAGATCTCGTATTTCTATCAATATTGGAGTTGTAGCATTTTATATTGAATTTATTATTCAATTCTTGCAAAATCACATTCTTTATTATTCATGCAAAAACATCAAAAAAATCAAAATACAAACAAAACTATCAAAAAATAGTCAGATTCAGAAAATGGGGAAATACGGGTTTCTACAGTGGTATCAGAGCTAAATCCTGCCATCTTGAGGGTTTAGCAATCTTATGCAGCAACAACAGATTGGGTCTCACAGGTATTACACACGCAGGCGAGCCTTGATTGACAGGCAACAGGGTTCGATCCGGCAGCCGGAAAACATGGCTGATAGAACAGATAATCCTAGAACAGAGATTCCTCATAACCCTAGAGATTAGGACGATGCAGAGGTTTTAGACACTCTCAGAGACTTACGAGCAGGTCAACGGCAGTCCAATGATGTGCTACAGCAGTTGACAACAGCCATCCAGAGGTTGGGTACACAAAGGAGACCGTCAGCTCAGTGTGAGGATAACAGGAGTGATGCAGGATCTCGGAGAGCACCCAGGATTGTTTCACGGACAGTAGATAGGCCTACTAGGCCTACTTTTATGAGACAGGAGCCCAATGAGGCTATTGCAGGTGAGGAGCACGAGGAGTTGTTCGCAGATACCCTTATGGCAGCGAACGAGGAATGGGAGTTAGTACCACCTGATGTCAGAGAGAGGATTACCTTTGACAGATTTATTACACAGTGGAGAG
>VDFB02350627.1:0-25732 GCA_007258455.2 Sequoia sempervirens
GTTCATTTGCATCTCCTACAAATTCAAAAAATTATATATAAAATTTAACCTAAAACTAAGAAATTCAAAACAAACAACAAACAATACTTACCTCTCCCACCTCTTCATCGTCGTGGCACCATCCTTGCAAAAAAATAGCAACTCTTGTTAAAGATTTGTTCCCAATACCTCCTCCTAGAACGCGAGTGCAAAAGTTGGGGGTTTTGGCCACAGGCAAAAGAAGAAAATAGTCGAAGTGAAAATGAAGACTTTCACTTCTTTTTTTTGTTTTTAACGTGCTATAACGCGAGCGCGTTATAGCATTTTCAAAATTTTTTTAGAAAGTGCCCATGAAATTGCTACCCAACTTCATGCACACGCCCCTAAACACTTATTGCACTAATCTTCTTGCTATGATAGGTGCTCTGTCAGTTAGATTCTCGAGTATAAAATGTGCTACTTTGGTAAGCTTATCTACAACCACAAGAATGGCATTGTGCTTGGGTAAAAGCACAAAACTGTGTCACACTTTCAGTCAACTTATCAACACAACTTAATTTAAGTATTTCTAACTAAAAAATAATTTTGGTCAAACATATGATCTAGTAAGGTTCATTCTAGCTAAGTTAGATACTTCCACAACCTTCTCAACTAAAATTGTTGGCTAAAATTATATGGAGCACCACTTTGAGTCCAATTTACCAAAGAAATAAAATTATTTGACAAAATTTAAGTTTCAATAACTCCTACTAATGTAAATAACATTTTTTTAAATATATAAAACTACCCTTTTGTAAATCTATAAGTGTAGTTTTCAAAAATATATTTATTTTAATAGTTTAATTATTATTCATATTTTATTTTTTATTTTTACTAAAAGTAGGTTATCAACACAAAATATTAGGTTCATTATCATTCAAGGAAAAATACTAAAACTTATTTTAAAAATTTGAAAAAATATGATGCACTAGATAAAAGAATCTATTTTAAGATGGTATAATTTTTTTTCATTTTAGATAAATATTTAATATGAAATTTGACCTCCGATGGAACAACTTTTTTTATTCACACACATTTTAATATTTATTTAAAAATATATATTTATCAAATTGGAAAAAATATATCCATGCACTAAAGTTTCAAGTTATAAATACACAAAAAATTTGAAAGAAAAAAAAAAAATTACTGTAAAAAGTTTGACATCTCATGCAACTTCATTTTTCAGTATTTTATTAGCAACTAAATTATAGTGTTAATTTATTAAAAACTAGTTAAATTATTTATTTATTTTTAAATACAAACATAAAATATACTAAAAAATACAAATTTTACTAGTTTACATCATTTCAAAATTCAAAACATATATGGCACATTTTAGTGATTCAAGTTTAAAAGTTGGATCAATGTTGGTCGTTTCCTTTATAAAGTGTGACAATGCTTTGTGCTTTTACCCACTTATTTCTTGATAAAGGAAATCCTTACACAAAGTTCGTACTTATGACTTGTCTCTTCCTCTTTGGTATATTGTGTGGGTATAACAAGCCTGCGGGATGATGATGTTCTGCTTTCACCCTTTGACACTCAAGACACCTAGCCACAAAACTAGTGACATCTCCTTTCATTCCCTTCCAAAAGTATAATGGTTTTACATCAACCATCATTTTTGTCACTCCAGGATGTCTAGAGAATGGTGCTTTGTGTACTTCTTTCTATACCAGATTTCTTAATTCCTTTACATCAGGAATGTACATTCTACCCTTATATCTAAGTAATCCATTCGGTTCAAAATGAAAACCTTCATACCTAGAATCCTATGGATTATTAGTGTGTTCTTGCTTAACTTGCAAGTAATGCTTATCCTCCTTGCACTTTTGGAGTACTTGCCCCCTAAAATCAGTTTGAATTATGAATATGGAAGCAATATGATGTCTTCGACTTAGTGTGTCGGCAACCCGATTTTCCTTCCCTTTAATATAGATGATATTGAAATCATAGTCAACTATTAGCTCTATCCACCTTCTCTGTCTAGCATTCAGATTAGGTTGAGTAAAAAGGTACTTTAACCCATTATGGTTAGTTTTCATCTCAAAGGTTTTTCCTAATAGGTAATGCCTCCACATTTGTAGAGCGTGAACCACAACTACCAATTCTAAATAATACGGTGCATAATTCATCTCATAAGGTTTTAGCTTTCTAGATTTGTAAGAAATTACTTGCCTATCTTGCATTAATACACTTCCTACCCCTTCTTTGCATGCATCCATGATAACTGTAAAGTTACTCTCAGAATTTGGTACTTTTAAGATTGGTGTGGTGGTTAACTTCTCTTTGAGTAGGTCAAAAGCTTCTTGACACTTCTCAGTCCATTCAAATTTATTTCCTTTCTTTTGTAAAGAAGTAATTGGGAAAGCAATCTTAGAATTTTTTTTTACAAACTTCCTATAGTACCCTGCTAAACCCATGAAACTTCTTACTTCTAACATATTCTTGGTTACAGGCCATTCAAGTATTGCTTTGATCTTAGTTGGGTTCATAGAAATTCCTTCTCTTGTAATCACATGACCTAGATAATGTACCCTCTTTTGGAAGAATGTACATTTAGAAAGTTTACCATACAACTTATGTTCTCTTAGACGTTGTAGGACCATTTCTAAATGCTTGCAATGTTCTTCCTCATTTCTAGAGTAAATCAAAATATCATCTAGGAAAACTATTACAAATTTGTAAAGGTAATCCCTAAATACACTATTCATTAGGTTCATGAATGTTGTAGGTGCATTTGTTAAATCGAAGGGTAAAATAGTGAACTCATAGTGTCCATATCTAGTTCTAAATGCAACTTTAAAGATATCTTCATCGTTAATCCTCAATTGGTGATATCCAAATCTCATATCTATTTTAGAGAATACGACAACACCCCTCATTTGATAAAAAATATCGTCAATGTGTGGCAACGAATATTTTTTCTTAACCGTAGCTTTGTTAAGCTTACGATAGTTGATGCACAAATGCAAGGTACCATCCTTCTTTTTAACAAAGATGACTGACGCTCCCCAAGGTAAAAAACTTGGTCTTATCAGTCCTTTTGACAATAATTCATCCAATTGTGTCTTAAGTTCCATAAGTTCAATGGTTTTCATCCTATAGGGTACCTTTGAAATAGGTTCTACTCTTAGAAATATATCTATAGAGAAATCAAATATTCTTTTCGAAGGCAACCCTGGTAACTCATCTGGAAACAAATCCAAAATTTCCTCAATATTGGATACTTCTCCATATCCAATTTTTCGGTTTCATCTATTTCACCATCTTCTAGTTCCTATAAATTCTAGAACTTTGAATCATCTCTATCCTTCCCAAGTTCTTCAATCTTTATGGTGAAGAGTTTACACCATTTCTTCTTAGCTCTTATAAGTTGCATTGTTGTAATTTGTCGAAACCTAACCTCTCTAGGTTTTCCTTAGAATTTAACTTGATTTCCAAAATCATCTAGGAATTCTATAGTCTTTGCATGGAAATCTACTTTATCCTTATGTTTCCACAACCAATTCATTTCTAGGATAATTACATATGATCCTAGAGGTGCAACATAAAGTTTTACTTCAGTAGAAAAATTAGGTAATTCTATCCTAGCTTTGAATAGACATCGATCCACCTTTGCTCTTGTCTGATTTGCATACTCTACATCCCAATACATTGCCATGTGTGCCACCTTCCTAGATAATTGTTTAGCTATTCTAGGTGAAATGAAATTCTCAGTTGCACCAGTGTCAATAAGAACATAAATAGGTAAGCTAAACAAAATACCTAGCATTTCAACTGGAGTTACTTGGTACTTTGCATGTATCTTTTGCTAAAACATTACCTGCTGGGTGGGTAATGGACTACCATATGGTCGTGATCCAAAAAAATTATTGGGACACTCACTAGCATAGTGATCCCCTCTCCATATAAAACATCCTATAGTTGGTCCTCTTTTCCCTATGGTTTCTCCAGACTTGTTGATATTTTCATTAGCCTTGTTGGTATTACCCACGCTAGAGTCATTCTTTTTTCACTCTCTTCTAGTCTCCTTTCCATTATTGTGAATATTTTTCCCTTTTTCCTTGGAACATTTTGCATTGATTCCTCCTTCTTTGGAACTTTCTTGTTAGGAACTTCTACATCCTTCTTTTGTTCTTTTCTTTCTTGATTAGTGGAATTAGCCCTAAGCTAAATTTCTTTTTCTTAATTACTTTTTCATATACAAGATCCATTGTTGTTGGACTATGCATATCTACTTCCCCTCCAATTTGACTGTTAAGTCCCACTATAAATTTCCTAATGCGAAAGCACTCATCCTTATGATATATGGGAACATAGCACAAAATTCGGGTAAACTTCTCCCAATATTCATTGGCTGTCATGTTACCTTGCTTCAGACCTTGGAAATATGAGAGTTTTTGGTTATACTATAGTTGTGGCAACCATCTCCTTACAAAAAATCTCTACGAATTTTCCCCCATGTCAATTTCCAAGAGTTAATATTGAGTTATAACTTCGTGTTCATCCACCAATTAAAGGCTTCTCCCGCTAACTGATACGCACCCCATGCGGCTTTAGAAACTTCATCATAGTTTCGTATTTCAAAATACTTTTTCATTTGGACAAGCCACACGTCAACCTCATCACCTCCAACACTACCATCAAACTTGGGTGGAATAACATTCTTCATGTCCCTAAAATGTTCATAAGCTACAAGCTTCTTATTCCCTTCAACAGATGGTGTAGGTGATTTTTCCTTCTCATGATTATGGGTTCCATTATGCCCATTGGAAGAGTTTTCCCCCTCATGCTCACTAATGGGTACTCCCTTTTCTACCCTATCTTTAACTTTCTTGTACAAGATTAGCCAACCTTTCCAAGATTTGGTCAAGCCTAGCCTAGATACTCCAGTGGTTCCTTGTCCAACCTCTAGACTTCTGCCATGATTAGTTCATGTCCTCACCATACTTAAAAGGTTGGTTTTTACTTGAATGTTTTATCCATGTTAGGATAAATTATGTTTTCAACTATCTTATGGAAAATATTAAAAATGGCATTAATACGCACATAAATAATTCCACATAATAGTAAGCACATGCTCTTATTGATAACACATAATTTTATTCATTTCACGAGGATTTCAATATCCTTTGATTACATAGATAGTTGAGTGGAGAGTATCCTTCAGATTCACTCTCTGACACATAACTTAAATGAGTATAACCTACAAAATGAGATAATTGTTGTTCCCTATCTTTCTGTTCATCTCCCATTTGTTTGTACCTATCCAAAAAAGGATAATAACCTTGGGATTTATCATCTTATACATAGTTACGAGAAGCAATGTCAATATGGTGTTCATCACCAATATAGTCTACTCCTTTCATATACATTTGTTCATGAGACCATTTCTCGTCTGGCTGTGTCCTTGGTACATATCCCTCAGAATCGTTACTCAAATAAATTACTATTACTTTAGCCAATGGAAGAACCCTAGGATCCCTAAAGATGAATGTCGGACTAACACTTTCTTTTGAAGGCATATCCCTAGAAAGTGGTAATGACTCAAAATTTTCTGGTGAGATGGTTGGTAGGTAGTTGTATATAGTCTCCGTCTTCATCTTTCTCTTCACATCACTAATTTGAGAAAGTGCATGACTAAAGGATTCGGTGTCACTAAACTAGACAACATTGTCATAGTTGGTTCCCTCTGTGGTTCTAACAATGGTTTCCCTTTCCTTCTTGGCCTTGAGGTAGCACTAATTTTTTATTACTAACTTACGAGCCACTAATCTGAGATGTACCATCTTGGCACAATAATTCACAACATTAGATAATGTTGGACAGAAAGAATGATGAGCTCATAGGTTCTAGAGCTAAGCTTGGTAGCTCTTATACCACATGTAATATATGAACCCTTAATGAAGTAAAACTTTCCTAATTTTTTATCATACGAGTAAATAAACTATGCAACAAGCCATTGCAATAAAAAAAGATCTTTTCTTTATTTAGTGAATCATAGATTTTTAGGACTAGGAATGCTATGTCTCTTTTGCTCAATTAGGGTCTTTCACCTAATGAAAAGAGATAGATCCCACACCCAAAATCTAGGTGGTTCACTCAATATAAGATATGTATGATGTTATTAAGGCTAAATGAGATGATCTAGATGCAACTAATCTAAGTAATTGATTGATTATGAATGCAAAACCTAAGCAACAAGTGATGTTTGAAAACACATTGTGTATTGCATAAACACCTAGAAATAAATGTAAACTGTAATAGAACTGAACCAAACTGAAAGTGTGCACCTGAAATATTGATGAAGGCTGGAAATTTCTTTTGAAATGTTGTTGATGCTGATTTTTAGGCCTGGTGGGACTTATTTTCCATTCTAGGCTAATCAATCCTAGTTCTGCAAAACTGTTCTGGAACCTGTTTTGGAAAAAAGGGTATCTAAAAATGGAGAAAAATCGAAACTAACCTTGGAGTGGGACTCATTCACCACCCATGGCGAATGAGTCCACTTTTGAATTTCTAAATTTTCAAAAGTGGAATCTAAAGCTTCCGATCTGCACTTTGATTCTCTAGAGGTGTCTACTTCTGAAACTCTGATTTCTGAACCTAAAAATGAGTTGTTGTTGATATTTTGACTTTTTGAATGAAGAGAATACTTGAGAAACCTTGCAAATTTATCTTCAATGATTTCCAAGCTTCAAAGAGTCCTAAATCTGCAAACAAACAAGTCAAGAGAGATAGATGTTGAATGTTAGGGCATGGGGGTTTGCCTTGGTTAAACCCCTTTTAGGTAATTAAACCAAAATGATGTAAGAATGGAATGAAACATGCAATAATGAAGTTGATTACCTTTCCATGATGTTTTATCTTGAAATTTTGCAGCAAAACATGAAGGATCTACCCTTGAATGTCTGAAAATTGATCTTGAATGACTTGTAATGTTGAAACCCTAAGTTGCTTGACTTGAGATAGAAGATTGGTGGATGAATAATGAAGAATGGATGTAAAAATGAGTTGAGAGATGAAAGTTAGGACTTAGAAGGTTATATTTATAGGAAATTCACCTATGTTACCCTTTAATACCTCATCACAGGCCGACATGAAGCAATATTAAACTTAAATTTCACTTTTTTCTCACTCAAATGTCAAAATTGAGCCAAATGGGACTCATTCGCCACACATGGAAAATGAGTCCCACCTAGATGGGACTGATTCGCCATGCATGGAAAATGGGTCCCACAGGGGCCATTTTGATAGCTAAGATGCTAGGAGATAAGGAAATAAGGTTTAAAATGCAACTTTGTTAGCTATTTGATCAATTTAAGCCTTGGGATGCAAAATATGGGTTGATAGGGGCCTATTAGTGATGATGTGAATGTCAATTAGGGCTTGGGACAAAATTCAATGTGAAAGTGTGATTAAATACACTTTACAATACTAAAATGAGGTCCACATAGCCTAGGAAGGCACAAGAACCAGTGAGAATGTGCAAGACACATTACAACACTAGTTTAACATTAAGTTTATTTCAAAAACCTTTTAGATTGATGTAATAATGTTATTAAACACATTTTATAATGTTGAATTAGGGAGAAATGGGTTTATTAAGTCTAGAAAAGTGTTAAAGTATCTTGCAATACTTTACAACACCTTTACAAGACATCGTTAAAAGCATGTTATTCAATTTGCAAGGGACCAAGACCTAGTGTGGATGTGAAAAATACATCACAACACCAAATCAAGGCCTTGTTAAGTCTAATTTATCATGAAGTAATCCTATGCCAATCAAAGGGTACTTTTTTCTACGGTGCATTGAAAATATACGAACAAATATGCATTACATAATACAACATGGATTCCATTTTATTACAATAAATCAGAAGTTATATCAACACAAGAATGCATACATTTACATACATAGTTGAATGAGCTTTAGAAAAAATAGTTGTAAGACAGTCTAGGATCCTTCCTTTCAAATCTCGGTTCTTATGTCGCCTACTGTGGAGGAGAAGCATCACTCAAGCACTTTTCTTCCAACCACAGACTCTTAATACAATCCCCCGCACATCTATCATTCGATAGATGGCCCTTCCCTTCGATGGAGAGATTGATAGAGTAACCGATAATGATAACCAACTGAGCATAGTGTTGTGTCCTAAATAACTAGAACTTGTAATCCCACAATCTCAAACTAGCATGTAATACTGGATCATGGTGAATTGACAGTGTAGTCTCGGTAGTCACACAATCTAGAGTGGAGTCTCGAACATTCACACTACTTTGGCCAAAGTGTTACATTCAGTATTCCTAGTGAGATTCATCTATCACATACACTACTTAGGGTCGATTTGACTTAAGGCTATCTTAAACTATGCATAGGTATTTCCTTCAATGGATATTCTATCACCCCATATTAACCTATCACCATTTTAATCTACTTGGAATAAACCTACTTAACAAGTAAGTACACAAGCTCCCTCCCAAACTAGGTTAACTATCTTAGGAATAAACACAAGCTTTCCTACTTAAATCTTGATGACTTAGCTAAGTGTATCACAAGTGCCTCTTATGTTCAATAATGCCTAGTATATAATATCTATGATATACACCAAACTCCTATTATGGAGTACTTACAAGCACAACGTGAAAACAACATAAAAACTTCAATTTCCTTTTTAAAGACACTCTAATTTCTCTAATCTGTACACTAGAAAAGACAACTCAAGCATTCATGGAAGACATATCATTCATAAGTAAATAACAAAGAAGAAAAGATCATCATGCTTGTTATCGCTTATCCAAATAAATGATAGCAATGTAGCCCTCTCCAACATCAACAAGCTTGATAATTAGCTTCTCAAGAATGTCACAAATAACTCTATCTCACAAGTTGATAATTTAATTCTCTCAAACAACAATTTTCCTCTCAACAAAATAGAACTCTCTCTCTTTCTCACTCACAATATAGAACAAGTATGGCTGGAAATAACACATAAATAAGGAATTACAAAAGATGTGTAATCTTGGGAAAGAATGTGTCCTTACTAATGAAATGGCTTAGCTATTTATAGAGCAACCTAGCAAACTCTTAGCCTACAGTTTAGGCATGTTAATGGACAACAAGCTCCATGCAAAGCAACACATGAAACTCAACAAAAAGGTGATGAATTCCTAAGTTCATACTCAGTAAAAACACATACAGGTCGACTTGTAGCATTGACAACAATTACAAGACTTATTCAATCTGCATATGCTCAATTCGAATTGTCTCAAGAAATAGACATCTACAACAAATTGGTTTCAGAGGTGGCACCAAATCCATCATCTCTCCTTCTTGTTTGGTGTGGTTTCCTTGCCAAAAGAAATAGTCAATTACCATTTCATAACAAGCATCCTTCAATTTTTTTAGAGGATGGGTTGACTAAGGTGTTAAAAATGTTTGACAAAGTCAAGGTTAGTCTTATCAAAGTTATCGACCAAGTCCATGCTTAATAGTGACACGAGATAGCAGTATCAAACACAATACAATGTATTATATCGTGTGACATTTTGAGTGATAATCGGTTTCACAAAATAGTCATAAGAAACTTTCATACAGCTTCTAAGAACATAGTCATTATCGATTATTATCGACTATTATCAGCCTTTATAAATCAACTTCTACTAAAGTAAATGATAGTCTATATATAATATATATAATATGTTTAAATATATTATATATATATAATATCATATACATATATATATATATATATATATATATTTATGTGTATATATATACATATATATAATGTTAATATATATATCATTAACTATCAATGTAAATATATACAATATTTAGACAAGTATACATTCAATATATATATATATATATAAATGAATACAATAAAAATAGTATTTGCATATGATCACAATATATATCAAATCTATGCATATATACATATGTATAAAAGTATATACCTCTATGTACATGTATATGTAGGTATATCTATATCGATGCATCTGTATGAGTGTGTCCATCCACCAACTTACAAGTGTATCGATACACATATACATATGGATACGTGTATATACCATACATATATATATGTTCACATTTGATTCACTTATAACCATTCATTATTACCATCATATTTCAATAGGTAACTACGTGTAGTACATCTATACATGTGCATATACATGCCATTTAGATCCCATTGACACGTATGTGCATATATATACACCTACTCTATGTAAGTCCCATGTATCAATATAATCGTAATAGTACAAGAAAGATATCCAAAATTTGAATAGATAAACATCACCCATCAATGCACACAAAATTAAACAAGACTCTACTAGTGCTAACACACCAACTAAGGATGACTTACCAGCTTCCCATAAATTGACTCAACTCAATCATTCTAATGTGGTGTGTATATATGCCTAGATAGTTTACGTTTACTGGTTACCCAACCAAGATCTTCTCCTGAGTGATACTTCCCCTCCACCTGGAGGAATGAAACATATACTTGCATCCACTAACACATGCACACGACAGTTAATTGTTCACAACATATGTAGTATACATAAAACATCTCCAAAGTTAGAATAATAATTCAATAACTATCCATTCACATATATGTAATTTTTCCCCATGAGATATCATATTGATAACAAGGTACAAGCACAATTTATTCATCACTAGAATTCACATTACATTCATATTTACCCTATGTAGTAATAGTAAATAGTAACCACACAATTTAGGTGTAACATATATTTTATAAATTAAAAAATAAATACTATATATAATAGAATAGAATAGAATATTTATATAAATAATAATTATATTATTATTATTTTTGATAAATTAAAGGCACTGGCACTATGGGGGAAAGACCCAGAATTATAGAGCATTAACAACAAAAAGGAGAGATTACAAAACATGTTTTCAAAAACAAAAACTTCCACTGCTTCGACATCTAGCTCCTATCATCCAAATCCAACCAGTTTCCATGTCACCACTACAAGCTCATCCTCCTCACCTGACAGCACCACCAGCTCACTAGAAGTAGCCAGGAGGGCCAACACCGACATGAGGGCCCCTCCACTATGAAGGCTCCAGTGAGTTCCGTTAGGAGGGTGATGTTTCCTTTTACTTCCCCACTATGGGTCTCCTAGTCTTCATCGTGCTCCATAGCGGAAATGGAACCCAAGGGCCATTATAATGTTGGGTGAATGAGGGCCAAACACCTCCCGAGGGACATAATCCCTAGGCTATCATCACCATCTCTTACTAGTATTTCATGCCCTCTCTCCAACGAGCCTTAATGATTTTCCTCATCAACCAATGGATCGAATCCTTCTCTTTGTGGGCTTGCAGAAGTTAGGCCATGAAGATAGAAGCACGTTCTATGTTTACATGGTATCTATATGGTGTCTTCTATCTGATGTCGCTCCCTTAAAAGCCATTTTCCGCTCTTTGGCACCCACATAGATTGTGGACTCCATTGTCGAAATTGTGGGGGATATACACAATGGAAGGGGTATAAAGACTAGTCGTCACCATCCTCACTTCGCCAACCATCATCATCTAACAACTTCATTAAGACACCTCGGCCCTTGAGGACATTGAGACATACTTCGCACGTGTTATCACTCTTCATTAATGTCTAGTAGCCTAGCAACTATCCCCCCAAAACAATCAATGGTGGATTTTGGATAGATTGTCTACCTCCCCATTACCCTTATAATAAATGTGGGTAACCTTATACTTGAAAAGATTTAAATCTTCCAAAAGGAAAATCAAGATTTTCTTGAGCTTCTAGTTCGGAATAGTCTTCCGATGAATTGCATTGATTGTGATTAATGAGCCCCCTTTGATGTGTAGTTTCTTGACACCCATCTACTTGGAGAGTTTAAACCCTAACCAAACCGCTTGCATTTTCGCTAAGTTATTTGTTCCTTTCCCTAGGCTCCTGGTCAATTTAGCTAGAGTATTTCCTCCATGGTCTCTAATGATGCATCTTGCACGAGTTAGCCTCGGGTTAGCTCGGGTAGCCCCATCAAAATTCATTTTCATCGTACCATTGGTTGGGGGTGCTACTTCACATCTAGTCTTGGATTAGAAGTTGAATTAACCCGAGCCATCCCACAAATAGGTGATTAATTATTATAGTATTTATATTTTATATATAATACAATATATTATATTGTTATATTATTTATTATATTTGTATTTATATTATATTATATTATATATATGTATGTATATGTATATGTATATATAGATATATAATATAATATAAATAATATAATAATTATGATATATAAATATTATATTATTATATTATTTATATTTATAATGCCCACATTTTATACACTTAATGGACACAAAACAACCTAATTAATTTGCAACAAACTTTACAAATTTGCAAATATTTTTTTCTTTAAACAATAATAACATAATACATTACTTTAGGTAATAGTCAATGATGCCATTTAGTTAGGAGTAAAGGTAGCAATGAATTATTTTTTATTTTTTATTTAAAACAATAATGTCTATTTCTTTTAAATCAACATAACGTACCTCTTACCTACTCAATTATCTCTTGCATTCCATCACATCGTAATTTCCTCACTCTCAATTCCTGTACCTACAAGGTGTATACAACTAGATGCACCATCTAAGATCAATGAATGATTAGATGCATGATCATTAAGAAAAGTATCATTAATCTAACTAGATAAATCATATGGTAATTTACAAATCGATTTGAAATGAGGGATAAAGTATGCACATTATTAGGTGGTAGTGGTAGGTTTAAGCAAACCTTAGAAGGACGTGACCTAAGGGCCAAACCTATTCCTCGGGGGCTCATCTTTGATGGCATTTCCTACGTAAAATTTGTGCAAAGGATTTGTAGTTCGACAACTTGATTTGAACCAACACCCACTTGGTTTGACACTAATAGGGTTTAACCACTAATTTTAAAATATGCCTTGACCTCAATTTCTAACATAGCTCAATAACATTGATATACACTAAATTCAATTCTCTACTCAAATGCATCATATGCCCATATTATAAGAGTTATACAACTACAAAAGTGGGTATGCAACCCTATCTAGGGTCTATTTCCCCAGACAGTTTCATAGTCGGCTACCACCCACTTAGGTGAAGCTGGGATTCGATAACCTAGTAAGCATATACTATGCAACACAATCCCAAGGAGATTATCTTGAATGTTAAGTTTCCAAGAGAAAATAAAATTCCATGTTTACCTATGTACTCTAAGTTTAACCCACCACAATTTAATCCATAAAAATTAATAGGAAATTTTACAACCAATATTATCAAAGATCATTCATGAGAAAGCTAAAAGATCAAGGGTAGTTCAATTCTTGTTTGACTAGGGAGGGTCTCACTGATTTCCTTTACACATATATATAAATTGAGAAACTAGCATACTCAAGGCATATTTTTTCACATTAATAGCCGAACCTAAATTCACATATAAGATAAGGTATCATCTCAAGTTTATACCATAATGTTAGCCTAAGGACAAATAGCATAACATGATCCTTCATTCACTAACTAGGAATTTAACTAGCATACCTGTTATATCCACTAAATGATATCTAAGTATAATGCATTTCATATATATTCAAAAAAAAAGATGCTAGGTTTTATAATTGAATAGGTTTTAAGTGCCTTAAAGAATAACTACACCTCCCTCAATGGACCACAATCATATATATAAATCATCATAGGAGTGTATATAGGGATCAAGTTATATTAATCTTATCAATCCTATTCCTCTATTTGACTTGCTAATTTATACCCTTTTATTTATTTATTTTTATCCCAAAACATTCTATTGTATTGTAAGGCTTATGCTTATAAAACCAATTAAATAACTAGAATGCTTGCTAATAGTAAGATACAAAAAGAAATATACTACAATGACAACACACATTTCTAGTGAATAATTGTTTGGCTTGCATGATATCTACAATGTAAGAAAACCCATATCATAATAATGACCTTTGATACTCCATATCCTTAAGAGTCAATTAAATTTCAACCATGATATACCATTAAGGCCATATATAATCCTTTGAAATTTATTTTATATTATTTTTAGCAAGCTATCTACAAGACATCGACTGTAGGTATAAAAAACTATATTATAAAAGAAGTGCAAAATTTGTAATTATGCATATTATTGATACTCGTGCAAGTGGTAAGATTTTATAATTTTCTTTTCTTTTATTTTTTGAAAATTTAATGTAAATTATAACATAAGTGACCCTAAGATAAAACCGTAATAACTACAATAGCTAATTGCCTCTTAATCAACACAATATTTTAAAATCAATCATTTGGGGGTCACCCCAATTAGTCTTTAGAGTTCATGAGGCCAATATAATGACACAAGTTGTGCAGATTTATGCTATATTATGTATAAGGTTGTGGGGAAGGATAAAACAAGTCTGGTGTATGGAGATGGATTATTGTGTAGAAATTTTCTATGAAGAGACTATCATTTTATTGTCTTGAACTTGTAGTAATTGCAGAATCCACTTAACCTTCATTTACGATATTCAAGAAATATATTCTCAACATATAAAATATTCAAATAAATATTATTTTTATAAACACAACAAAATAGAGGTGCCCTTCAAGCTCTCATTGGTTGCTTTATTCTATATAGGATATTTCAGAGCTTAATCCTTCTTTCCCAAAACCACAATTTCTTCTAGCAAGTCCATATATTATCTTCTAATTGAAGAATGTTTTTTTAATATTTTTTGATAAATTTTGAAGTCCTAAATTATACTAACAACAAGAAAAACTCGATTTGGTGTGACCTTAACAATAGGTGAAAGAATTTAGGTATAGTTAATACCTACTACTTGTAAATAGACACTATAAGCACAACCAAAAAAAAAACTTGGAAACAAATGAAATAAATTATAAACTATATTCTCTTCCCTCCTACATTTGCAAGTAATTAATTTTTTGTTTACCAATTTTGGCAACCAGAAACAAGTATAAACCCATTTGACCTTGGGTACAACCATCTACCGTTCAAATATTATTTTTAATTTTTTTCTTTAGAGTGATTGATTTTAATTATGATTAATTAAATCTAGAATAGAATTTTTATTACTTCTTCATTTTAACAACTTTCCATCCACCATTTCAATAGTAATATTTCTTTTTATAATTTAGGAGACTCATTATTTGTTTCATTAGCTATAGTATAATTTATATATTGTATTTATTCTTAATATTATTTAAATATTTTAAGTGTAGAAGATGCATTGCTTGACTATTAACATTAAATATATGCTTGTTGAATTGATATTAAATTTGCATTCAAACATTAATCTCTATTAATTTTTACTTTGGCTAATTATTTATAATAATTTTAAAATTAAATTGATGACATAGATTATTCTAACAATTCATTCATTGCTCAAGCAAGTGTAAGTATTTACAAATATAAATATTTTTAAAAATAAATGAAATTTATTGATGATGACCATACTTTTTTAACATTGTTTAGATTAAATTGGTTTCAATTTGAAATGGTCTACTATTTAAATATGAAAAGATTTAGAGTAATATTTGATGTATATTAATAAGAGTAATATAAATATTTGATCTATTAGCTACTTCATTTTTATTATGTTTGGTTTTGGCTCTTTGAATTTTTTCTTTGTTATGGACATTGTTTTGCATAGATTTTGAGAGTGATTTTTTATTATTCACTTTTTTTTGTGAATATTGTACTAGTATCTTTTAGTTAATTTAAAAAGTTAAATATGATTTATTCACTAAAAAAATGTATTATAAATTAATGATAGACCAAGTAAATTTTGTAAGTGATAGAAATTGTAATAATAACGTACATGATTCTAGGATTAGTAGGATAATAATTTATATTTTATAGCTACTATTAGAAGTTGAATAGTCATCTAGAAGATGAAATAAACAATTAGTTTCATATTGTTAAATATGCATTTTATGAATGTACTGAATAAATGAATGATAAAGTTTTAATGGAATATTTTTCTATTGTCTAAGCCCTATTCATTTGTCAATGTTTTCTTGCATTACATTTTGACATTTGTTGGAAATTTATTGTCATTGATGTCAAAGGATAGTAAGGCATAAATAAAAAAGATAGTTTTGATGCTCAAATCAGTGATTTTAATTTTCCTTAAATAAATAAAATTATAATGATTTGTGAGGGTCAATCCATGTCTCCTGTTGGCCAAACCTTAGAGTTTGAGTGCCCCTCTTTGAGATTTAAATTTTTAATAAAAATAAAGAACATATTGACTAGGGCCGACCTCAAGGGTTTAAAAATAAAATTAAAATAAAATCTTGTTAGGTCGACCAAGTGCATAGGGAGTCACCCAATTTTGGGTGAATTTAAATTTTATATATATATATATATATATATAAACCATGTCTTGGCCAACCTATCTTAAGGGGATGTGATCGTTGGTTTGAAGAGGCATTTCAAGAGATATAAATAAGAGGTTATTTGAAGATCATTAAAGCAAGCATTCCATTGAATATTAATTTGATTTCAAGGTATATTTAAGCAAACTGTAAGTGTAAATTTGAGGAGTTCATGTGAAGTGATTTTTGAAGATTATTTCAGATGCTATGAGAAAATTATATTCGGCATTATGAGCAATCAATTCTTAGAATTTTGGAAAAAAAATTCAAACCCCTTTTTAAAGTGTATGAGTAGACATTGAAGGTAATTTATTGTAGACATTAATGGCAAATAAGTGTACAAACCTTTGAGAAAAGTTTCTTGAAGAATATAAGTAAATTTAAGAAGATTTTTTTTAGCAAATTAGTGAAGGGTTTTAGAAGTGATTGAAAAAGGGGATCAACAGTTTATATTCTATTCTTATAGAGGTTGGTGCCTTGTTCTCAAAGAGATTGGTGTTTCTTGTTGAGTTGGTGCTCAATGGAGGGGATTGGTGTCTCCTATGGGTTGGTGTCTACAAAGTTGTAAGAAGTTTTCTATAAAAGTAAATTTTTTTGTGGTTTTCTCCCACAAGGGTTTCCACGTAAAATCATGTGTGCATTTTGTGTTCTAATTTTCTAAATCTTACTTGTGTGTCCAGATTTTTTGATTATTTCTTATGATTTCCAAAGTTATAAATTGAAAAAAAAATATTATATTGATTCACCCCCCTCTCAATATAAGTGTGTGTGTGTGTGTGTTTGTTTCCTTCAATTGGTATTAAAGTGGGTTCCTTCATGAACCATAGATTTTTGGCACCATGCACTTCCCTAGCTCTTCTAGAATTTTTCACCTAAAAGGAGAGAGGTAGGGCCAAGAATGCTAAGGGGTTCAATCAAATTATGTTATGTATGATGTTGTCTATACTAAATGAAATGATCTAAATGCAACTAATTGATAAGATTAATTGATTAAATATGCAAAACCTAAGAAACCAGTGGTGTTTGAAAACATGCAACAATGAACTAGAAACAAATGCAAAGCTAAACAAAAATGAATGAAACTTGAAGTGTGCACCTAAAAGCTTGAGGGAGACTAGAAATTAATTCTAAAACACTGTTGATGCTGATTTTTAGGCCTAGAGTGACTCATTCACCATTTTGGGTGAATCAGTCCCAGTTCTGCCAAACTATACCAGAGCCTGTTTCTGACAAAAGGGTATCTAAAAATGTAAAAATACAAAAACTGACCTTGGGGTGGGAATCATTCGCCACCTATGGTAAATGAGTCCACTTTTGAATTTCTGAATTTTCAAAGATGGATTATGAAGCTTCCTATCTGCACTTTGATGCCCTAAAGGTGTCTGCTTCTAAAACTCTGATTTACGGGTCTGAAAATGAAATTTTGTTGATATTTTGACTTGTTGAATGAGAAGAAGAATTGAAAAACTTTAAAACTTGATCTTCAATGATTTCCAAGCTTCCAATAGATCTAAATCTGCAAACACACAAGAGGAGAAGAAGAAATGGTGAATGTTAGGGCATGGGCGTTTGCCTTGGTCAAACCCTGTTAAAGTAATTAAACCAAAATGATGAAAGAAAGCAATGAGACATGAAACAATGGAATTTATTACCTTTCCATGATGATTGATCTTGGAGATCTCCAACAATGGAGGAAGATTCAACCCTTGAATGTCGTAGGAAGCTTTCTTGATGTCTTGCAATGATAAAACCCTAAGTTGCTTGACTTGAGATGAAAGATTGGTGGATGAATATGTGGATTAAGTTAGTGGATGTGAGGGAGATGTGAAACTGAGTTTAGGGAGCTGATTTTATAGGAAATTCACCTACTTTACCCATTGATACCTCAACACAGGCCAACATGAAGCAAAATTAAAATTATATTTCACTTTTTTCTCGCTCAAAGGTCAAAATTGAGCCAAATGGGACTCATTCACCACACATGGCGAATGGGTCCCACCTAGATGGGACTGATACGCCATGCGTGGTGAATGGGTCCCACAGGGGCTATTTTGATAGCTCATATGCCAAGAGATAAGGAAATAAGGTCTAAAATACAACCTTGTCAGGTATTTGATCAATTTAGGCCTCAGGATGCATAATATGGGACTATTAATGATGATGTGAAGGTCAATTAGGGCTTGGGACACATAATTCAATGTGAAAGTGTGATTAAATACACTTTAAAACACTAAAATGAGGTCCACACAACATAGAAAGGCACAAGAACCAATGTGAATGCGCAAGACACATTACAACACTAGTTTATCATTAAGTTTAATTCAAAAACCTTCTAGATTGATGTGATAATGTAATTAAATATGTTTTATAATGTTGAATTAGGGAGAAATAGGTTAATTAGGTCTAGTAAAGCATGAAAGTCATTTACAAGACTGTACAACACCTTTACAACACGTCGTTGAAAGCATGTTATTCAATTTGCAAGGTTCCAAGACCTAGTGTGGATGCATAAATCACCTCACAACACTAGATTAAGACCTCATTAAGACCATTTTATCATGAATTAATTCATGTCAAGCAAAGGGTCCTTTTTTCTATGACACAATTCAAAAAAGCCTAACTACTTGAAGGAAAGATCTTAAGAAAATACATGATGAATCAAGAAGGGTTTTCCTCAAGTCGAGCACCATTGTTCAGTGAAAACAACTATGCCTTTTGGAGTATGAGAATGCACATTTATTTGATGGCCCACAAATTTAATATATAACAATTTGTTGTGGATGGCTATGTGGCACCATCTACGTGACCAATGGATCAAGTTTAAAGGAGGGCTAGTGAGAATAATGCTAAATCTATATATGCAATTCTAAGTGGTCTAACTAAATCAAAATTTCTCAGTCATACAATGTTCATCGATAAAAGAGATGTGGGATAATATTTAAAGGACTAATGAAGGAGACAATAAAGTGAAAAAGGAAAAGCTCCAAACCCATAAGAGATAATTTGAATGTTTGAAGATGAAGGACAAAGAGAATGTTGTAGCCTACTTTCCCCACGTGGATGAAGTTGTAAATACATTCATTGTCTTGGAGAAAAGATTAAGGATGAGGTTGTTGTGCAAAAGGTTTTAAGATCTCTACCCATGAGATTTGTTGTGAATGTTTCTACCATTAAAGAAATGAAGTATCTAAGCACTTTGAAGATGGATGAGTTACATGGAATACTTATTGCTTATGAAATGAGGACTGAGAAAGGAACATCATAAAAATGTGAAGCTTCCTTTAAAGAATCAAGAAGGATGAATAACAAAGGACCTGGGGCGGTGCATGAAGTTGGGTACCAATTTTCTGTACTTTGAATCTTTTTTTAAAACGGCTCGTGTTATAACGCTTGCATTATTTCACGTGAAAAAAAAAAAGAAAAAGTGAAATTATTTTCCTTGGAATACCAACCCAAAGGCTTGGAGGGCATCTCCCTAACAAGGCCGTGACGGTTTTGCAATTCTACAATTTTTCACATAATCAGGTTCGTGCTCACCGTCAGGATTGCATTTGGTTCAATATCGACAAAATAAAACATATGGGTAATGTTAAATTCTCTCTTAGCTTTCCAACGATATAATTTTTTTCACTTTCTGACAATGTTAAGCCTTTCATCCATAATTTCTTTGTTTGTATGTCTATTTTTTCCAAAAGCAAGAGCTTGGTGTTTTTTTGTTATAAATTAACCGTTCATTGAAATTTCAAATAAATTACATTTTTAGAAACTAGATTCCATTCTACAAATTTTAAAAAATAAAAATTAAAAAAAATCTATTACTTTCCAAAATTTGTAGGGGAGCACGGCCAAAATTCTGCTTTTTAGGAAGTGCCCATTTAGAAAATTAGTAAAAAATCAAATATTCATTAAAAAATTATCAAAAAAATTGTGCATCAACTAGATGTTGTTAGCTAACTTCTAACTATAGCGATTTTAAAAATACTACAAAAAGTTCACCGTGTTCAGGTCGTACAAGAGTTGCTATGTTATGTTTTTCTGAGAAAAACAACACCAATTTGTGTACATCCCTCTTTTGAACCCCTTAATCTCAACCATTTTCAAAATAAATTAGTATATAGAAATTAGACTCGAGATCAATTCAATCGTTGTTTTGTTCCATCTCAAAATTTTTGAGTGTAACTATCCTCAATTTCATGTCCAAGGCGAAGATTTCCTCGATTTAAAAAAAGTGGCCACTTAAGCCCCCTTTGGGAACTATCTTTTGGTGGCACTTACCTTGTATCAAGTGAAAGTTCAAGCGATGAGGAAGCTCAACTAACTTGTGAAGAAATTCAACAAAGGAACTATTAAGAGAAAAGGTAAGTATACTATTAAATGCTTTAATTGTGGTAATATAGGTCATTTTTTTACCAAATTTCCATAGGTTGGAAGTGATAGTAGCGAAGAAAAGTATATTACGACAAGGGAAAAGGCAAGAAAATTCATTATAACAAGAAGTCCACTCAAAGGAAATCTAAAGGGAAGAAGAATTTATGAAGACACAAGAAGAGCCTATATGTTCAAGGAATTAATTTTATTTGTGCTTATTCTTGTTTGTTTATTGTTTGTTGAGAAGCTTTGTGTTTTTAGCTCTGGTTTTCCATCTTCGATGTTTGTTATTCTGTGCGGCGCTCGAATGAGGGAAGAGCCATCAGAATGGTGTACTACTAATGAGTGGCTTGTTTGTTGTTTGTGATACTTGATAACTAGAAGTATTGGTCACTATTACAGGGAAAAATGAATGGTTTTAGCAAGGTCTTGTTGACTATGGAGGCTTTGAATGATTTAACTATGTGTTAATTGCTTGAGCGGCCAACAGTCTATTAGCAAAGCTTGCAAAATTTGTATTTAATGTTTGAATGTCTATAAAAATTTATCACACTGGTTTATTTTTTTGCAAATTTTATGGTGTACCTTTGTCTTTCATTTTTATGAACAATGTATTATTTGTCATGGAGTGTGCTCATTTGTCTAATTTTTTTTTGAAATAGGAACCAATCTTTGCAATTGGAGATGGAGTAAAAGACCTATACGGCTGCAAATATACTTGGTTGTTGAACAAGGAATTGGAAGGTCAGATTCTTGTATCATTCTTCCCCTTTGTTTGCAATGAATTCAGTGAACAATAAAGGAGAAGCCTGGTTCAAGAATTTGACTTACCGAATAGACAGGTGAGCATAGTGAATGGCATGCCATGCAATTCATAAACATGAAAGTATTTTTTTCCCAAAAGCAAGTTACTATTGCAATCGTTTAATTTTCTTTTGAAATAGTTGTTTGGCTAGTCAAATTGTATTGTTTAAAATATTTTTGTCTTTTTTCTATAGTTGGGATTTAAGGACATATTTATGGTTTTTTAAAATTATCTCTTTTTCTATTGGTTGGAGTAGGTCTATTATTCACTATCGTTTAAGTAAATTAGGAAAATAGGGGGACATTATGTATCCTAGAAAATATTTAATTAGTGGATGCAAATTGTGGGAACTTTGGTGGCGAGCTAATGGGTACTAAAGCAGTGAATGCATGTTTAATCCATTAAATGCAAATTGTTCGAGATGTATTGGAGAGCTAGTGGGTATGGAAGCATTGAATGCATAGTTAATTCATGTAATCTTAGTCGAGTGTTGGGTTTTTTTTGTGCTAATTCTCATTTACTTATTGTTTGTTGAAAAGCTTGTGTGCTTTTAGCTCTAGGTTCATCCCTTCCATGTTCTTTATTCTAGGAGCAGTGCACTACTTGTGAGTAGCTCATCTGTCTGTTTATGATACTTTTTTTATTTTGGTTTAAGTAAATTAGGAAAATGGGGGCACATTATCTATTGTGGCAAATATTTAATCAGCGGAACCAAATTATGCAAGCTTTGGCGGCAGGTTGGTGTGTACTAAAGTAGTGAATGCATGTTTAATGCATTAAATGGAAGCGTTGTGAAATGTGTTGGACAACTAGTGGGTACACAAGCAGTGAATGCATAGTTAATTCATGAAATCTCAGGCGAGTGTTGGGTTTTATTTGTGATTATTCTCATTTTTTATTGTTTGTTGAGAAGCTTGTGTGTTTTTAGCTTTTTGTTGCTATCTTTGATGTTTTTTATTCTTGATAGCTTTGAGCAACCGAATACTTTGAGCAAGGTCTTGTCGATTGTGGAGGCATTGAATGCATTGAATATGTATTCATTGCTTGAGAATCTACTAGCCTATAAGCAAAGCTTGCAAAATTTTTATTTAATGTCTAAGTGTTTGCAAAAATTTATGTTGGTGTATTTTTTCCCAAATTCTGTCATATGCCCCTAATATTGATTTGCTTGTAAGAAAAGTAGCAAAATAGAAGTACATGATAAATTTTGCAGATATGTAATGCATCGTAAAGTAGTGAATGCATAGTCAATGCATTAAATACTATGTCAATACTAGCACAATTGTTGTATTTGTATTTGATATGGTCAACTGGTGAGACAAATTCAAGAATAACAATATATGTAATTTTGTTTCTAGAGTGAGTTTTGTTTAAGCAATTTTCCCAATAAAGCAATGTTTCCTAAGCCTAGGGTTAGATTGATAAATAGGTGTAAATGAGAAGGCTTGTGTATGCTTGGATGTTGTGCATACCTGGTGCATGTGGACTAATTGCGTGGATGGTATGAATGGTGGGGTTGATATGTATAGATGTGTGAGAACGTTCACTTGAAACAAATTTGTGGCTAGGTTGATGCATTGGGCTATGACCTACAAATTATGTTAAGAACACTTTGTAAATTAATTGTTATGGCTCAATAGACTTTGTTGTCTGCAAGTGATTCTAATTTAAGTAGGGGTCAAATGACTGTA
The DNA here is from genome assembly GCA_007258455.2 of Sequoia sempervirens. Classification (NCBI taxonomy): domain Eukaryota; kingdom Viridiplantae; phylum Streptophyta; class Pinopsida; order Cupressales; family Cupressaceae; genus Sequoia; species Sequoia sempervirens. The sequence continues at coordinate 23,348 of VDFB02350627.1, forward strand.
TTAATGCAACTGTATTCATTTTACAAAGTCACTTAATTTCCTACCCTTGTCCTCATATCAGTGCTTCTGTCATGTTGTGACTAGAAGTATTGTTTGTTGTAAAATGGCCTAATTGTACAAATGTATATAGTAGATGGCATATGTTATGTAACCAAGTTACATGGAACAGTTGAAGCTAAGAAGCAGGTTACTATTGCAATGGTTTCATTTGCAATTCAAAGATAATAAATAATTTATTTATTTTTCTATTGATTGGAGCAGGTCTATTATTCATTTTTGTTAAAGTAGATTAGGAAAATAGGAGAACATTATATATTTTGCAAATATTTTATCATAAGTGTGTTAAGAAACATGATCTTCCAATGTGTCTAAGAATTATGTATTAGAAGAGTTGTGAACAATAAAGGAGAATGTTGGTTCAAGAATCTGACTTTCCAAATAGACAGATGGGCATAGCGAATGACATGCCATGTAATTCATAAACATGAAACTATCTTTTCCCAAAAGCATGTTACTTTTGCAATCAGGAGTATGCATAACTGCAATCATGGGATATGCAATTCATTAGTTAAATATTTTCCAAAATTTTCAATGTCTTGGGTACTGGTTTGTGCTTATTCTTGTTTGTTTATTATTTGTTGAGAAGCTTATGTGGTTTTAGCTCTGGGTTGTCATCTTTGATGTGTGTTATTTTGTGCAGCGCTTGAATGGGGGAGAAGCCATAACAGCAGTGTACTACTAGTGAGTGGCTCATCTATCTGTTTGTGATACTTGATAACTAGAAGTATTGCTCACTATTACAGGGAAAACTAAATGGTTCATTACTTTTGTGCCCACGAGCTGTCTGTCAAAGGTTGCACAATTTGCATTTAGCGATTAAATATTTTCCAAAATATATAATGTCCTATTTTGCTAATTTACTTAAACAAAAATGAATAGTAGAGCTACTGGAATTTAATGCAATAGCCATTTATTGATTGACAGGTGTGCCATTGAACCAATGCACATCATACAATTGCAATAGTGACCTACTTTGATCACAACAGTAACTTGCCTCTGAGCAAACTTCCATGCACATGAAGTGCATGATGGCAGTAAAGCTGACACAATTTGCATTCAATTCTTAATTTTAGCATTTTCATTTGTAATACTTGGTTGGCCAATGAAATTTTATTGTCTTGCAGTAGGTCTACTATTCATTTTAGTTTTAGTAAATTAGGAAAATATGGGAACATTATATACTTGGGATTTATGGACATATTTTTCATGTTTGAAAATGATTATTTATATCTTTTGCTATTGGTATAGCTAGACTAGAGGTTTAAATATTAATTAATTTCCTTTCAAGTATTTATCCATTTATATCATTGAAAATTCCCACCAAAAACAATTGGTATTTGTGATCTGTGAAGTCTACCTATCGTAAGTGCTACAAAATAGAATACAAAAAGATGGAAACAACACTAAAACACCTCAAGATAGGGCTATGTTAAACTCAAACAAAATAAAGATAAAGAAAGAATATTTTTACCTTGCAAGAGTTGCTCCTTGGTTGGCCCTTTGATGATTGATGTTTTTCATGCTCATTGATGGAAAAATGTGATGCAAAAAGATTCAAAATGCTCTAAACAAGATGAGGAATGCAATGAGCTATGTGGGTAGTTGGATAGATGAATGCAAGAGCAAGAGATGAAATTTTCAAAACATGCAACAATGGAGGTTTTGTGAATGCAAATGAAAATGCTAGAGCTAGAACTTGAATGTTTGAATTGAAAAATGTGTGAATTCCTAATGAGAGAAATGAAAATAAAATTTTCCATTTTAAGGGAGATTTCTCTAGAGAATTGAACAGTTGAGATCTTTCCAATATGGGAAAGATGAAGGGTTGTGGTGAGTTGAGGACTCACAAGCCCTCACATCATGCCATATGGACGATGAAGTGTCACAAGGACAAATGAGTTGGAAAAAGGACATGTGAGGTGGAGGTACTTTCAAGTACCTTGGGATGAGGAGAAGATTTTCTCAAAAAGGAAATTCTTGTTCCCATATGGGAGGAAAGTGACATATGAAATTTTTTAGTATTCCTCAAAAATATCCATGGGGAAGAGAGAAGTGGTTGGAGAAATAAATTTAAATTCACATGATTGGAAGGGATAAGGTGGTTGAGAGAATAAATGTGAATTTTAAATTCACATGAGAAGCACCTTGTGGATAAGACAAGGTTCTTATGAAGGAAGTTGAAAAGTATCTTGTGGATAAGACAAGGTCCTTATAATGGAAGGTTCTTGACCCCATGTGACTAATGTGACAAGTGAGGAGTTCTAGAACTCCTAACAACTTGCATGGGGAAGAAGAGAGTCTTGGAGGGATAAATGTGAATTTTAA
>VDFB02350628.1:0-62219 GCA_007258455.2 Sequoia sempervirens
AATCATACCTTCATTATGTACATTTTAAGCTTTTGAACCATATGAGGTATGGTAGAAGGATGAACATGCCCAATGTGCTATACAACCTTCTTGCAATCATGGAAATTGAAACACAAAAAGGTAGGGAAAACTCTGTTTCCGATCACTATTTGATTAAATTTCTAGTAGACAAATATTTGCAAGAAGTGTCTGGCATGTCATGGGAAGAATTCTTGAACATTGATCAATTCAGATTAGAAAATTCCTATCCTAGAGGTCAGCCCCAAGCTTGTAGGGTTAGCACGGGTGAGAGGGTTACTAAAACTACTCCTGGAGCTTCAACTTCTGGCACAAACCCTAGCCCAAACCCTCCTACAACAGAGTCAGTAGTAGAAATTGAATCCTTTGAATCAAAATATTTAGATGAAGAAAGTTCATCCTCAGACCCTAATACCAATGTCCTCCCTAAAAATCTAGTTCACACTAGGGATTTCATTTGAAAAGAGGAAGCACAAATGAGAGAGGCATAAATTAGGAAAGGAAAGGCTAGGAAGCAAAAATCAAAAAAAGTAAAACCTAGCCCTAGGAAACAAAAAGCTAAAGACACTAGTCATCCTGTAGCCATTGAGAAACATAAAACCCCTCCAAAGAAACCAAAACCAGTTGAGCCAGCTACTGATATGCCTCCAAAAATAATCCCTAGACTTAGAAGGACACCTAGGAAGGAGACAAAAGCTCCTAAGGGGTAGGAAAATATAGAAGTAAAAGAAGATTATGAGGGAAAAACAAACATAGGGTTGGTAGAGCTTGCTGCTGTTGCAGAGTAGTTTGAAAATCAGCAATCACTGCAACCAAAGCAAGATGAGCAACAAGAACCATTGCAACCAGAGCAATTTGAACAACATGAATCAATGCAAGGAAGGATCATAGTAGGGAAAAAAAAACCTCCTACTTTTTCATGGGCATTAGTATCCCTAGACTTATGGAATGAAATGCAAAAGGAGAAAGAGTGGAATAAAGAGAAACTCAAGCTACAGGAAGAAGTCAAAAAGAAGAATGCAGAAATTGAGGAAAAGAATGTAGAGATTGTTGCTTTAAAGGATAATACAAATAATGTGGTGGCTCTAGTACCACAAATGATGGCATGTTGAACTCCCCCAAAGTTATATGCACCGCATTTAAAGGATTTTCATCTTTATTTCAAGTTTTCAAGGGCTATTTTTGGTTTAAACCCTTCTATTGAAACCCCACATGAGTTTTTCCAAGCCTACCGATCCTTTCCTCTTGAAGTTAAAAATATGCTATGTGAATTGTACTTGCATAATTATGTTTTTCCTAATGATCGTGACTAGAACCCATTGCTATACATTGGGGATATCCATTTGAGGGAATTCATGTCATGGATTCAAAATGAAGTTAGCTAGGGACAACCATTTAAAATATACAGAGAAAGAGAACTCCATACCCCCTTGTCTCTCAGAGTTGAATCTAGAAACCCTTTAGACATTTACTACACATGGCACAAAATTCTTTATAATTTAGACTACAAAAACATGATCATGCCTGCTAGGGATGAATCATACCAGGAATATGAGTAGGTAGTTGCTATTGCAGGTAAAACAATATTGGGATACCTATCACAGAGAAGGAATAGTTTTCCAGATCAGTTAAAATAGGCCGAACCCCATTCCTTGTAAAATTATTCTGCAACATGTAAACAAAGCACTAGGTACATATAGCTTGGATGGATGAAGTAGCACTATTGGATTCCATTGACATTCCAACCACCTACTCTATTGTGACAAGTAGAAAATTACAGATACTATCAGTATGACATAGATACAGAAAGGCCAAGGTGGGGCATATTGGAAAACAAGTAGGGATTCTACTTGGATCCAAATTCAAATATTGCAGAGATTGATCTGGGATAGATAACAATTGGTGAATTCAAAGCTTTGACAAGGAAAAGGAATAGAGCTCCCTCTGCTAGAGGACTAGCAGATCATTAGGTTGGGAGGACATGATGAGTCCAAATAATGGCTCAATTTTGATAGGGTTTATCATATATTTTCTGTTATTAAGTATAGACTTTAGCACTTGGTTATTGACACTCTCTATATTATTTCCCTAAAATTATGAACCTTGGGAATGAACTTATCCTTGTGAATTTTGATAATATTAACCTGCTATGTGATATATCTATGTTAATTTTACATGTGGCTGAATGAATGTTACTTTAAGGTGATTATGGATATGCAATTTTTTTGTGTGTACGAATGCCATCATGCAGGTTCACATTAAGATGCAAATATAAATGAAGCTTGCAAAGTGGAAGAAGTTCATGCCAGCTAGTTGGTTTCTAAGGAAGTCAAAAAGATGATCATTAAAGAGGTCAATGGAGGGAAACTTCCAATGGAGGGAAACTACCTTCTTGTGTGGAAGTTGTAACTTACCTTTTAAATGATCATGTTTGTTAGTTGAGAAAATATAAGAGGTGTTGCTATGTTGAATCCTCATTGAGGCAAGACTACTTTGACTAAATCTGGCACATGCATAACTTCCTCCCTCTCTTTTCTATGCTTTCAATAAATGGCATCTTCCTATTTTGTTGTTGTTTGCCTAGTTAGTTAGGGTTAATTAGAAGCTTTTCCCTCTATAAATAATGGTCAAATGCCCCTTTTCACAAGGTTGGATGTTCTGATATTGTACTTTCATTTTTAGTTCCAAGTAATATAGTTATATTGCTAATATGATGTAATCACGTTTTCAAGGAATAAAATGATATTATGATTTTTTGCATCTTAATTAGCTTAGGGAAGACTCATTCAAGGGGGCCCACTTGGTGAGAATTCCATCCATTTAGTTTAATAGTTATTTTTCTGTTCAGTAATTAGTTTTGGTTTCAATAGTTATTGTTTGTTCCTCAGCCTATCAAACTCGTTTCTGCAACCTGCTCTCGCAGCCAAGGCAAACAGAGTAATCCTACCTGGCTTGTCGCGCATAGATACATTTACTCCATTTCAAGTTCACATCCCTGGGTTGACAAATAAATGAACCTACATGATGGGAAAGATAACTACTTAGTACATATATTTAATCTCTAAGTTACAAATTTGATGGATTAGTTATTGAACCATTAGAGGAGGCCAACAATTGCCATGGCTCATGCATAGGTCAAGGGTTTGCTAGAGAATGCGGGTTTCATAGCATCCTTTTGAAACAATAGGTAAGTTACTTACACATTCTTGCATCTTTGTCTGTGAATAAAACTACTTTGAGCTCCATTTTTGCAATGAGTAATGGAAATGCCATTTATTGCTTCCTTTCTATTGACTTACATTTCTATTTTGAAATTCTAGAAACACCATTTTGTTTCCACTGTTCTTTTATCTTCTTTTATATGCCCATGACATAGAGGCCAACAGTGCCATAATCCTGTTTGTGATGATAAGATCATGCAAGATCATAATATGAATGTGATTTCATGAGAGGGTGAATGGCTAAAGCAAGAGCCATCTCAGGCAACTGCTATGCAAGAAAATTCTACCCTATGAAAAAAAAATGGTCTGTAAAGTGATTCAATCCCATTGCATAGTACAGGTATAACCTAAAGACTCTACACATCTTTTTCATTCCTTCATTTGCTAAGTAGAACATTATTACCCTGATTCTTGTGCTAATCAACTGGGTTCAAGGGTTTTATAAAACTTGTGCACTCATCAATTGGCCTACTGTCAAAGTGACTGCCCTTACTTTTTGTCTTCTCAATATTTTACTACATAGTACTGTACCCAAGAAACAAAGGACTTTCAATGAATCTACTCAAAAACCCTCTGGACATTTCTCTTGCTCACTATTATCACATTTTACTATCCTTATTGGACTGTTCTTACCCTGAATTGGCACTATATTACTTATCATTTCTTGTGAAGTGTAGCATGATTTGAAATCCCATCCAACGCAAGATATTTGTATTTTTTTTTTAATTCTTGTAGTCCTGTAGCACATGATGATCTTTCAGCATGTAACTTCCTTAGCAAATTTCCCAAATTATCAATGGTAAAAAAAAGGTGAGAGCTATTCCCATTTTCCATCCTTGAACCAATTATACAAAAAGTATTGCATATTCAAGGCCACCGAGGCACTGAGATTGTCAAGATTGATGGCCTCATCATTACATGAAAGTCATAAATATTTCTAGAAAGAAAATTTGCATGAAAGAGTGATATGCTATGGATTTAGCTCTCATACTCAATGATATTGTTGTCATTGGATTAGTCATTTCAAGCTCAATGTATTTATATCTTGAGCTAGACTTGTGAACATGCCTAGGGTTTTGCACTTTATTCACCTGAAATGCCAACCAAATTTGAAGATCTTGTATGGAAATTTTCTTGACCATAATCGAGATCTAAAATCTGTGTTTCATCACCAACTTTATTTCCCTATCACTCTAAAAAAAAAAAACTATCACTTTGATATAAGACTACCACTTCTATCATCAAATTTGTCTTATATGACCTTCAGGCCATCCCTATAAGGCTCTACAATCCCTTAAACAATGCTTTGTGGCATAGGGATTTGGTTTTTCCTCATTGTGATCTATCATCTCTTACTTGAATGAAGATGCTATCACAACCAGTTTCATGCTTTTTTGATTCCATGTAATCACTTCCCTCTACCAATGCATTATGTAGGTGAGTTACTTCTTTTGCTCAAATTAGCTTAATTGTTACTTGTGAATAGTCATTTCATTATGACTGTCTTCCACATTACTTAATTTTTAATCTTGTCATAGTGATGATGTTGTCTCAAACGTTCTGTTCTAGAAACAAAAAAGTGATCCCTTTGTCTTGCCTAAGCACAAGAACATAAACCATGCTTTCACTGCCTCATTTACCATGCTCAAGGTACTTTCCCTTCATCAATATATTTACTATCATGATAGTGGACAATTATCTTACCATTGTATCTGGTATTTTCACACATTAGACACTGAATTGTTATTTTATGATCACTATCATTGAATGTTACAACTTTCTTATGGATCACTGTCTCTATTACAACTTGAAACATTTAGGACTGCATTCCTTCTTACTATGAATTTCAATTTGCATTCACACATCCTTAGGCCTTCACATACTGGAACAATGATTTCTGTTATGTGATGCAATGTATATTACCACTATGGCATACCACTTAAATTAATTAGAATCACTGTAACCACCATCCTTTTAATGGGAAAAATGTTATAGCACCTTATATACTACTGCTACTATGAATTCTTGGCCTTCCTTGCATATAATGTGTTGCTCTTCCCTATTTTCATTCTTTTCATTGTAATCTTATTAAGCAGATATTTGTTATTTGTGGTAGTGAACTAAATAACTCATTGTTATGAATGATACATCCTATTGTATAGGACTACAAGCATGGAGAGGCCCTTGATGTACAATGATGAAGATACACCTTTACTTCTCTCCTGTCACTAAGAGGACAACATGCTAGGCTCAACCCTTGTGGGAGCCACATTTTATTGCACATGCTGAAAATAGATGAAACAAAATAGTAACACAAATTTCACCTATACCTGCACAAGAAGCAAACATGTTAGATAAAACATAGCATATGATAGGTGTGTTTGATAAATCTCTTGTTTTCATGGACATCTATGGTATGCTTGGCTATTTGAATGCACATGAGGATCAAATTATATGTTTATAGATGCATGCTTATATTTTTACTGGTGATCCTTCATTGCTCTAACAACACTTTTCTCACAGATGCATGAAACCTAGGAGCAACAAGGAGAGCATCAAATGGAAGTAGGACAAGCGAGAGGGACCAAAAATGATGCAGAACAAGGCAACCGAGATTCACCATTTAGGAAATGATGGGTCCCTTTTCTCTTTATGTGCATTCTTTTCCTTCTGTATCTATAAATGTATAATGTTTTCCATTATATAAATTCATACAGTCAGTCTCACAACTTGTGTGGGACATCCTACTTTTATATTATCAATAAAGACTACAATTTTGGAAAGATTGTGCATTCTCTTCTATGTTATATGCATTTGCATAATGCAATGTAGTATTGTAGTCTTCTTATTTTTTTTATGCATACGAATGTGACATAGTAGATTTAAAATGTACCCTCTTTTCACTTGTAAAATATAAACAACACTACTTGTTTGGGCTAGTAGCAAAAATAGGTAACATGAATGTGCAATTCAATATGATGCTTTAAATGGTTAGAAAATAAAAATATATGATGCATATGAATGCAATATTATCAACTAACTACTATTGTGATGCACTATGTTGGATGCAAGAAATGAATCAAATTTCTCGAAGGGAGGGGGAGTATCACTCATAAGAAGAGTTTGGTTTAGTAACCATTAATATGCCTATTTGATCTATCACATACTCACAACCTAGTTTGGTCAAGTTGAGTCAAGTTAGTTCAGGAATTGGTAAGTAAACCTTCAGCCATAGTTTGGGAATGATTTGCATTGATTTTTGTTTTAATTCTTTGATTGTCATTGATTTGGAATATGTGATTAAGTCTTTGTGTTAAGTGTAAGTTCTTCTTCAAGTATTCATATTTATATATTAATCGATGAATATATATATAGAATTTTTGTTTTGTCCAAATCAAACATATGAGGCCAAATATGTGAGGATTTGAAGCTGAAGAGTGGTTGCCAGATCCAGAAGGTAGCTGCATTTTTGGAGCATTGGGTCACTCACCCTACCATCAAAAAGTCCGAAGGGCCAAACCCTAAGATCGCATCACACCGGCCCAAATCGAGCAGCTTGTCCGGGTGAGGTAAATTTTTTCCCAAAGCTGCATCGTCCGTGTCGCCATAAATGTTGATGTAGGCGATTTTTCAAAAAAAAAAAAATTCATTGAAATTTTTGAAATTTTTTTTGAAAAATCATTTTGGGTCGATTAAATTTTGTAAGGGGAAATTTTATTGAAAAATAATTAAAAATCAAAAAAAGGGAGAAAGTTTGTTTTCTGCGAATATTTGTGCAGGATGTACCTACAACAACAGGTACGAATTTCGTAGGTTGTTGCAAAGGTTGCCACTTGGAACACTGCCAGTGGCTCTCTCCGGGCCCCCACCGAGCTCGCCACGTGGTTGGCGTTACCTCTCGGCTCCCACACACCCGCGGATATTCAATAAACCTCCGATCGGCAAAAGGAAATTCAGCAGAAATGTTAGCAATCCGGTAGTCAAAAAAATAAACCAGCCATTCATAAAAAAAATAGGCAAGAGATAAAGAAATCTAGCGTAGAAAGAATATTCGCTAAGAATATTTTCTTGGGAGATTTCGTGTAGATTCTACTGGCGGCGACAAGAACGAAGAATATTCCGTCAGGAGCATATTTTGGTAGGGGCAGAATATTTTTTTTACAGCCGACTACCATCAAATTTAATCAGGTGGATTTATGACGTCATCCCTGTGTCAGCATTTTCAAAAAAATTTGCCCCCCTCATCATTGGGCTTTTTGATTTTTTAGTCTAACTTTGAAGCTCCATAACTCGGTCATTTTGGCTCCTTTTTGGAGATTTTTTTTTTTATTTGGGCTAATTTTTCGTGCTCTACGTAGTGGTGCAATAAGTTTCTGGTTTTAGTGTCTGGTTTTTCCAGAATTTGCATATTTTCATAGGTGTTGCTGCTTCGTCCTCATTTTGGAAACTTCGGGAGCTCATATCTTGGTCCTACGGTAACATTTTTGTGTGCAGTTTTTTTTAAAAGTGCATGATTTTTTCGTGTATTTTTCAATGGTATGATCAGATTGACCTAGTTTTGTACCAAAATTTTTACTTGATTATGTGGCCAAATTTGGCATTTGCATGTACCAAGATCAAAGACCACTTCGCTCTTTTTGGCAAGTGGCAACTGTAAACGCACTAGTATAAAGTTCCAAATCATATATTGCTTGGGGGGGTTTCTTGTTTGAGTGATTTGGGGGGGTAATCTTGTAGTGATTGCTTGCATTCTTTTGCTTGGTTTGTGTTCTTGCAATGGGGAAATTTCAAATTGAACCCCTAACTCCACATATTTATTCTACGTGAAGAAAATAAGTATGGAACTATCTCATGATGAAAGGTCTAATAGGTCATCTAAAGGACACAATTAAAAAACCTACTAATGCTAAAGAATTGGCAAGGTGGGAGATTGATCGTGAGAAAACACTTGGATGCATATGTTCATTAGTCTCATTTGATTTGCAATTTCATATTGAATCATGTAATACACCTAAAGAAGCATGGGAGACTTTTGAAAAATTGTATGTTAAAACAGATAAGATTAGAAGTTATCAGATTGATAATGATTTGATGAATCTTGATCCTAAATGTTTTGACCACATCCAAGACTACATCTCCAAAATCAAGCAAATAAGAACACAATTGAAAGAATGCAGTATTGAAAAAGAGGATTTACAATTGATTTTGAATGTGTTATCCAAGCTTGGTCCTGAGTATTCAGTGTTTGTTTCTGGATTTCATACCCATTGACTTTCTATGGGAGCATCATATGTTTATCCTAAGGTTGATGACTTTTCAAATCTCCTAATTCAAGAGGAAGCTAAGTTAATGAACATGGGTCTAATTAAGTATTCCAAGTCACAAGCATTGGTGGCTTGTGAGTCTAAGGTACAAAAAGAATCAGGGAATCTTGAAGAGAAGAAAAAGAAGAAAAAGAACAAGCCACATAAAGAATCAGAATCCTCATCCTCAAAAGGAGAAACATCTAAGAAGGAGAGGCCTTTTTGTGCATATTGCAAGAATGATGGACATGAAGAACATTATTGTTATAAGAAGGATATTGATGAGTTGAAAAATATTCTCAAAAGGAATCACATTGATTTGCCTTCTAGAATGTCTGAATCTTCTTCTCCTTCTACTTCAAAATAGTCTAGAAAGGACAAAGGTCAAGCATCTACATCAGGAAGTAAAGGAAAAGCTCTTTGTGCTCTTTCAGGTCCAAGATCAGGGAGATGACTTCTAGATTCAGGAGCATCTCATCATATGGCATTTCACAGACTATCTTCTCTTCATTTCAGCCTTGTACTATGTCTCCTATCTTGATGGGAAACAATACATACGTGAGTGTAATAGGGAAGGGATCTATTAGTTTTGGGGACAACACTTTTCAGGATGTCTTGTGTGTTCCTCATTTAACAAACAATATTATTTCCATATATCAGATTACACATCGTGGAGATGGGAGAACTATGGATTTCACACCTGATTCGGTTATCATTCGAGACTTGGAGACTAGAGAGATCATTGCTATTGGGGTGGTTGATCATTCATCTCGGTTGTATACCTTTACACAATTTGCTTATGATGATGACATTGTTCCTTCACCTATTGATCACACCATGATTCAGATGAGACATTTGGCTTCTTGAACTTGGGAGTTCTCAAATCAGATCCAGTACTTGAGCCATGCATTTTATCTCCTCCACCTACTGTTGTACTTGATGATGCTTGTGTTGCTACAGTTTTGGCTCCTAGTGGTTTAGTACAAAAAAATATACATTGTCTTCCAGATATGGCTACTTTGGATGACTTCTTGACAGGTATTTTAGACTTGTTTGTGGAGTCTCATCTTGCAGATTTGGGGGACACTATTGATGACATTCATCTTCTCTTTGATGAAGATGCTCCTTCAGTTGTTGCGAGGGAACACTTTGAACCTCTTGTTCATTCTCTACATGATCATTCTTTGCATTTTGACGTGAGTGTGGATACTTTTGGACAAAATTTGGAGGAGGCTTCTTTGTCTTCAAAAGGGATATCATTATATTTGGATCATGTTCTACATTCATCTCTACTAGATGTTGGACTGTCCTCTTCAACAGTGTGGCCTAGAACGCTTGTTTGGAGTGTGTTAGCTTTCAACATCGACATGAAGACACTTGAGCATGCTTCAAAGACACCATCATCATACATCATTCCTAACATCATGCGTACATCCATGGTTTTGTTTCTTCCTAAGGGGAGGAACGTTGTTCGGCGAGATTGGATCATCTTCAGCATTCAATGTCGAGCTTCTACCATCATTGCAGAAGACTCAACATTGAGGGTGGGATACCTTGTCTCTCTTCTACTTCTCTCTTATGGGGAGGTCTTTTTCCTCACATGGGGTTTTTACCTTCTCATGCATCATTGACAGTATTGCATTTATTTTTTGTATTTCATCTCTCTTTTGGGGAGGAGTTTTGTCCCACTGGGTTTTCTCCTTTTCTCCGTTTGTGAGAGATTGCATTGCATATGTACATGGGTACCTAACATGGCCTAGTAGTCAGGACCCATCTTAGTGTCATTTTCATAATAATCCGTTACTCCCTAAGTTGCACTTAAGGGGGGGGGTGTTGGTGTAAATAAAGTCTTGTACCTAGTTAATTCATTACTAGGGGACTTATTTATATCTTAGTTAAGTTTACTTAGGTCCTAGGAAGGAATCTTTCTAGAAGATGTTAGTTTTCATTAGTTGTTATCTTATCTTTGACAACTACTACACGTGAACCTAGGTAAGTTTGATTAGTTGTCTCATGTCATATGATTAAGACACTTGTCATAATCCTATGAAATCTTGCATCTCACCTTGGTTATATAATCAAGGGGTTTCTCTCATTTGTAATCAGCAACAATCATATCATATCATTGACATTGAATACATTTTATTCTTGTCATATTTATCTCTCTTTTTGTGCTTTCCATTTAGTCTCAAGATCTTGGCAGCCATAGCCAATTCTAACAAAGAGGAAGCAGAGATGACATTGTTAGGATTAGGGTTCAACCCACATTAGGAATCCCTTGCAATCTAGGGCCCTTGCCCCAACTACAAATAAGCCTATGATTGTTGAAGCATTGAAGGATATCAAAGGGAGATTGATTGTAAAGAGGATGTCTAACGCCTCTGTCTCTAAAGCTGCTATATTAGTGGTAGATGTTTCCAAGTTTAATGAAGCTAATTTTTGAAGGTTGCAAGAAAGAATTAATACACTATTGAAGGAACATACTGATATCATGGAAGCTTACAACTAGTAGTAGGTATTATTGGATAAAAAAAATACCTTCTTGCAAGTATGTAGGAAGCAATATCCTCTTCTACAAATCCCCTTGCTCATGTGATGATTGAAAATGAAGAGCTTAAAGAAAAAATTCAAATGTTGGAAGAGCAATTGAAGAATGCTCAATAGACTCAGTAAAAGGAGAATATGCACATTGCAACGTGCATCTTGGAGCACAAACTATCTAAAATCTTAAGAAGGCTAGAAGATACCCATGTATCATATGTGAATTTGAGAGGTTCCATTACCAGAATAAGTGGGGATCAAGAGCATCTCAAATGTATATTTGAAAAATGGAATCCTAGATTTACATATTTGGAAGGAATGTATAAGGGATATGCAAACACATCTGACGCCCCACCTAGTATCCGTCTTAATTTTGATATTGTTGAGATGGCACAAAATTATAAAGGGTATATGGAAAGTATAGTTGAAGCTGCATGAGAAAAAATGAACCATCTCTTAAATGTTGACAATAGGGTTGTACCCCATCTGCTAGAAGATAATTTGGGGAGTTGAAGACCCTAGAGAAATGGAAGGATGGTTTCAATATTGTAATCCCAACACTCCTGATTAAAGATGACAAAGTTGATATAGATGATCTTAATTCCCATTCAAACAGGTTGGTCAATGCAAATCATAGCATGAATTTTTTTTATAAAGAGACCAATGCTCTACTTGATGCCAAGTATCATAAAAATTTGAAGAATGTGGAAACACTCTTACTCATGACTGGCCTTCTAAGGATATGTTTAAGGCATGGAATGAAAAAGTATAATTTTTTACTCGGCCTATAAGTGGATCCATGTTTTTATTCCTATGCCTCTTATTTGAGATTTTGGTTGTCAGGAAGGTCTAGGATGATGTTCTTTGCTTGTTGCTTCCCTTGTGTTATAAAAGGGAATCTCGAGCCTCATTCAAAGGGTTCTAATTTTTTTATCTTTCATCTATGTAAGCTCTTTTTGTAAATTTTAAGCTATTTGATAGCACATATAGGAAATTTTTTAATTTTTCTCTGTAATAACAATAATGACTCAAATACTCAGTGCATTTCTTTAATTTTGAATATCAACTTATCTTGCTCTCCAATATTGTATTCACTATCTTTTGACTCAAAATAATCAAGGGTTATTTATAAGTTATCATATCACATCATGTGTTATGGATGTTGAACTGTTAGCTTTTGTTCAAGGAATGGATTAATATTGCTTTTAGTTATTCATCAAAGATTGTGTGAATGCAATAAGAATTTATAAGTAGTGTGATAAGAGTTGTTCTTTTCTTGGTTTCTCATTATAAGGTGACAAGGTTATAAGAGGCCATGGGTTGGTCCATTGTAGGAGTATATTTCATTTTCTGACTCTATTGCAGATAAGACACTGATCAAAATAATTCATAAATTTTGAAGATTGATGCATAATCACATATCAAATCAAAAATCAAAATTTTACTTTACTAGAAATTTTATATCACTATGAAGAAATGATCACTTACCCCTAGGTTTTCACTAACTTGCTATTCGTTAATTCAGGAATGTCTGTAGTTGTAAGTTTGTAACTTTCCTATGATCAAGGTTCCAAGTCCAACTTTTGAATTGAGAGCTCACAAGTTTAGAACTGAACAAAATGTGCAAGAATAAATCAGAGTTTCGATTGTATTTATAAATCTATATTTGGAAAATTCCATGGGATTTTTAAATGGTATAGTAAAAATTTGGTAAATCCCTCAATGATTATACAACGATATATTTAAATGTTGGGTGAATTAAACCTCGATGGAACACATACGTTGTAATTTTCAAGGTGATTATGGCCCTATGATCAGCATGGAGGTGTCATAGTAATTGGAAAAATGTGTCCTCAAACTTAATTATTTTTTAATGTTATTGGCAAAATGGGTCCTCATAAGCAATTATTTGCAAATTTTAATTGGTCACACGTAGTGAACATTTAATGATGTTGGTGAAACATGTTTGGATACACAATGCCATTTTAATAGTATTGGAAAATATGTAGGTGAATTAATACATTCTTTTGAGATTCCAAGGGAAAATATTAATCAGTCTGTTTGAAACACGTAGTTTGTTATGGCAAAAATATTACTTACATAAGCCTCATAAAATAAATTGATGACAAATAGAAATGCATTGGACCAATAATTCATAAAATATGGGTGATTTGGCCTCCCCGTTGGATGTGATTTATTCACCAATTGATAAGGATTCACCACTCAAAAAGTCCCTGGAGTACCCTTAATATATACAAGTGTGTAGATGGCCTTTGCACAAATTTTGATGTAGGGGATTTGTTTTAATGTTTTGAATCCAAACGTTTCTAGAGTGATTGTTCTTTGGTAATCAAATGTTTCTTGTTATTCTTGAAAAAAATTAATTGTACAAATAAATGTGTTTAAATACCAAGTCATAACAATTAACACCATAAACGTGTATCAAGTTGGCTCATAATAGTTAGTAGAAAAGGGTGGTTGAAAATTTAGATTTTAGAAACTTATACTTGGGGAGAATATGTGAAAATGAAGCTGAAATAACTAGTGAATATATAACAATATATGTACATAAGAGTAAATAGAAATGAATAAGATTTAAAGAATGAACCAAATTTGAATCAAACTTAGTCCATAAGTATGCCACTTTGGTGCAGGAGCACCTAGTCAGTTTCATGCCTCCATGAGGCAATTTTGTTATTTCTTGGTTTTGGTTTGCATCTCTTTTGTAATAAGGTCATTTTGACCATTTCATATGTGTATTGAGTCCTTTTTAGGTTGCTAGGTGGTTTGTGGGATCAAGTTACATTTTGCAAATGTTGTCATGTTGCAAAAATCCAAAAATGGGAATATGAAGGCTCAAAAGGTGAAAAGAATGTTAGAAATCAATTGTTTTTGGCTGGGGAGGTTTTGGTGTGTTTAAAAAGGAATTTGTGAACATTGGTTGAAGGTTGGAAAATTGTAAATTTGAATTTGAATAAAGAAGAGCCATGCTTTTTGCGTTTTCAAGAAAAATCTATTGCTATAGAGTTCTGTATAGGGGGTATAGGTTGCTAATGATCTAACTTAAATTGGAATCGATGCTAGGGTGAATTGTCTTTCATTTCCAATTTATTTTGTCTAATTTCATTGAGTTTGAAGGGAGTTTGAGTGATTTTCTTGAAAATAGTTTGTAAATTTAGGGTTTCAGGATTTGATTGAATAAAATGGATTTGTGAGCCATTCCACTTGGTATAAAATTCTCTAACTTGGTGGAATGACAAATTTAGGCGTAGGTTTTTCTTTCATGTGGTTTATAGGAGCAAGGGAGGAAAATTGATAAAGTTTGAGTGATTCCCTAGTTGATTTCCTTCATGTTTTAAGCAAAGAATGGTGGCTAAGAGTTAGGATTTGATAAAGAAGTATTGGGAAAGTGTGAAAATTAGTTTGGTGAGCAAAGGAAGACCCCATAAGGTGTGTCTAGGGTGTTGGTGAAGAGAATTGAGACCTAGAGTATATAGAATGAATAAACCCCTTTATGAATAAGCCTATTTAGGGCTAAAAGGCAGCGTAGCAGTCCAATTTTGAGGATGATGTTTCAAAAAAACCCTAACTAAATTTTTGATATGTTTCGAAAGAGAGAAAATGGTATTTGAAATGATGTTTGGTTTCTAGGTTTGAGGCCTCTAAAAGATATGTTCAAATTTCACTATTTGGAATGCTACAGGGCAATTTGAGGAATTGGTGAGAAAAGAGTCAAGTTAGGGTATTCTAAGTTGAAATATTGTTTAAGTTTGATTGGATTGAAGACCTCCACCCTAATCTGCATCAAATTGGTATCAGAGCATAGGTTTTGATCATTTGAAGGAAAGAGGTTGAAGTTTGAAGAAGGAAAAGTTGTAATTTGAAAGGAAAAGATGCCTCCAAAGGGAAGTGCAATCATTTCTAGGGAAATAATAATGATGGAGTCTCAAGAATCTCTTTTAGCTATACTTGTAGCATTGGAAACAAACCAAAGAAGAGGTAAGGCCACTGCAGATGAGAGTGATCAAGAGGAAGAGGAAGAGGAAGAGGGTGAGAATGAAAACCCTCAAAGAGGAGTCCAAGGTGATGATGAGTTGGACCCTAAAGGAAGAAGAATGGTTAAGATGCTAAAGGATATTAGAGGAGATGCTTCCGAAGTGAAAATGAAATTTCCCATGTACAATGGGAAATGGATAGTGAAGAGGTGTTGGACTGGATTGATGCACTAGACAATTATTTTGAATACAAGGAGGTAGTAGATGAACAAAAGGTGAAGTTTGCTAAAACTAAGTTGAAAGGCCCTGCCCTAACTTGGTGGAATTATGTGCATGAAGAGAGAGTGAAAAAGGGAAAAGTAAAAATAAATTCATGGGATAAAATGGCGTCTAAAGTTAAGGGACAATTTCTACCCAATGACTATGCAATTTAGACCTTTAGGAAGCTGCAAAATCTCAAGCAAAAAGAGATGGATGTCATGGACTACACAGAGGAGTTTCATAAATTGAGCATTAGATTAGGTCATATTGAGGATGAAGTTGAGATGATAGAAAGGTATATGAATAGGTTAAGGTTCAATATACAAGATGAAATGGATATGGCCACCCCAAGAACGGTTGAAGAATGTTTCCAATTGGTTGTTAGGGAAAAAGAGAAGTTGAAGAGAAGGCATGAGAGACAAGGTAGAGGTAGAGGCAACACCTCTAGAGGAAGAGGTTCATTTTCCAACTCAAGGTAGTCATATGAAAGAAAAGAAGATGTGAGCAAGGGCCAAGAACAAGGGGCAAATTAAAGAGGTGGATTTAGAGGTAGTAGATTAGGTTTTAGAGGCAGATTTGGAGGACAAGGAAGAGGTTCACAAGGATTCATAGGGAGATGGTATTAATGCAATAAATTTGGACATAAAGCATGGTAGTGCAAGGAAGATCAATCTTCTACTTCACATGGCGGTGAAAGAAGGAATCAATTGGTGCAAGAAGACAGTGAAAGTGTAAACTCAACACCAAATCATGTTGCTCCAGAAGTTGGAGAATCATTAATGGTTAGAAGAACACTCAAAAAGCATCAAAGGAGGAGGATCCAACATAAAGAAGGACACTCTTCAAAACAAATTTCAAATGCATGGGTAAGGTATGTATGTTGTAGTTGATTCAGGTAGTACTGGTAATATGGTGTCCATTGAAATGGTTGAAAAACTTAAGTTGGAAAAGATACCACATGATACTCCCTATAAATTTTCTTGGTTGAATGATGGTCTATTTGTTTTGGTTAATGAGCAAGCTTGGGTTGAGTTCAATATAGGAGGGTACAAAGATAGGATTCTATGTGACGTGTTGCCTATGGATGTGTGCCATCTACTGCTAGGGAGGCCTTGGAAATTTGATAGGCATGCAATGTATGATGGTAGGAGGAATACATATGAGATTGAAAAGGATGGAATCTCTTTTAGTTTGAATCCATTGATAGAAGATGATAAGGGAAAACTAATGTAGGCAATGTGATAATGTTAGGAAGAAAGGAATTCATCAAAGTAGAGAAAGGAGAGAACATGAAATTTGCAGCCACTACTAAGTATGGAGATACTAAAACAACATATTTGAAGAATAATTTGATTTTGGAGGGAAATGATATTGAGTTATTGTCAAAATCTGATATGTTGAAAGTTAAAGATGAATTGATGTTGCAAACTCAAGGTTGGCTTCAAAGTTATGTTGATGTGAAGTTAGAAGAGGTGTTCTATTCATTGTTTTCCAAAGTGGGTAGTGGTCATTCAAAGGTTGGTAAACCTAAGGTTGGTCATTTCATATCAAAGGTTGGTAAATTTGAGAAAGCAACATATATAGGGGTATAGTATCTGATGGAAGAGATGGAAAGGAAGAGTGAAAGGATCAAAGGTAAGTTGCAAAGGGAAAAGAGCAAGTTCAAGCCTACCATGGAAGTGAACAAGAAGGAAGTGCATTGCAAGGATGGAGGAAATAAGGTAGTAGATAAATATGTAGATTTACCAGTATTATTAGGTGAAGCACATACCAAAAATCATCCATCAAGTGAAGGACAATAGTCTCAAGGAAAGAACCAATCAAAGGCAAGAAATAATGGATGTTTTCAATACTTGACTCATTGGAAGGGATTTCCAAATGGAGGTGCCACTTGCAGATCAAAAAATGGCATGAACAAACTTGAATCAATGGTTGCAACACTGTCCTCAAAGGGACTTGAGTCAATTTTTTTCCCAGGAGTATGGTGCAGGAGCACCTAGTCAGTTTCATGCCTCTATGAGGCAATTTTGTTGTTTCTTGGTTTTGGTTTGCATATCTTTTGTAATAAGGTCATTTTGACCATTTCATATGTGTATTGAGTCCTTTATAGGTTGCTAGGTGGTTTGTGGGATCAAGTTGTTACATTTTGCAAATGTTGTCATGTTGCAAAAATGCAAAAATGGGAATATGAAGGCTCAAAAGGTGAAAAGAATGTTAGAAGTCAATTTTTTTTGTTGTGGAGGTTTTGGTGTGTTTAAAAAGGAATTTGTGAACATTGGTTGAAGGTTGGAAAGTTGTAAATTTTAATTTGAATAAAAGAAGAGCCTTGTTTTCTGCATTTTCAAGCAAAATTTGCTGCTACAGAGGTCTATACGGCCCCACACAAGTTGCTAATGATATAAGTTAAATTGGAATCAATGCTGGGGTGAATCTTATTTCATTGAGTTTGAAGGGAGTCTGAGTGATTTTCCTGAAAATAGTTTGTAAACTTAGGGTTTGAGGGTTTGATTGAATAAAATGGATTTGTGAGACATTCCACTTGGTAGAAAATTCTATAACTTGGTGGTATGATAGATTTAGGCATAGGTTTTTCTTTCATGTGGTTTGTAGGAGTAGGGGAGGTAGATTGATAAAGTTTGAGTGATTCCCTAGTTGATTTCCTTCATGTTTTAAGCAAAGTGGTGGCTAAGAGTTATGGTTTGATAGAGAAGCATTGGGAAAGTGTGGAAATCAGTTTGGTGAGAATAGGTAGACCCCATAAGGTGTGTCTAGGGTTTTGGTGAAGAGAATTGAGACCTGAAGTATATAGAATCAATAAACCCCTATATGAATAAGCTTAATTAGGCTTAAAAGGCAGCATAAAAGTCCAATTTTGAGGATGATGTTTCAAAGCAACCTTAACTAAATTTTTGATATGTTTCCAAAGGAAAAAAAAGGGTATTTGAAATGATTTTTGGTTTCTGGTTTTGAGGCTTCCTCTAAAAGATATGTTCAAATTTCACTATTTGGAATGTTACAAGGCAATATGAGGAATTGGTAAGAAAAGAGCCAAGTTAGGGTTTTCTAAGTTGAAAGAATGCTTAAGTTTGATTGGATTGAAGACTTCCACCCTACTCTACATCACACTTGTTGATGTATGATTGTGTTAAATCATTCTATCAAAATAGAGCTAATTTTAAATGGGAATCAACATAGATATACAAATTTCAAAATTTCAAATATCTTAAATCAAGATTATGTATAATTTTAATATGCTTAATTTAAATTATGACAAATAAACAATACATTTAAAGTTTTAAAAAAAAAACATTACTAAAGCCAAAGAGGAGTTGCTAAGCAAATAAATAAAATATCATTTTCCTTAAAGGTAATTTCTTTTATATAAATTGTATATAAAAGGTTTATTTGACTTGAGAATGGTCTTTTGTTAATTTTGTTGAGGGAAAATGTTATTTTCTCAGCATGTTAGATCTTGTATATGGTAAATATTGAACAATTTTGAGGTTTGTCCATTTCCATTTGAGAAGAACTTAGGGTCTTGAGGTATATTTTTGAATCATTAACATGGACCCAAACTAATCAAATACTTAAGTAGCTTTTGATGTATATTATACCTTGTAGGTTCAGTCTGGTTCATACCCAACAAGTAAAACAAGAAAAGTATAATGATTCCTTTAAGCCCTTATAACTATGTATAGCATTTGTAAGGTTGTTTACAAAATGTTGAAGGGAAAATTATGGAAAATTGTACTAGTGTGTCCTTTCTATGTGATCTTCTTTTGCAGTATATTATAGCTTGTAGATTCAATCTGGTTCATACCCAACAAGTGAAACACGAAAAATGCAATGATTCCTTTAAAACCCTATAACTATGTTCGGAATTTGTAGCATTGTTAACAAAAAGATGAAGGGAAAACTATGGATAAATGTATTAGTGTGTCCTTTCCATTCCATCTACTTTTGATGTATATTACAGCTTGTAGGTTCAATCTAGTTCATACCCAACAAGTGAAATAGGAAAAATACAATGATTCCTTTAAACCCCTATAACTATGTACATAATTTGTGGCGTTGATTACAAAATGCTGAAGGGAAAACTATGGAAAATTGTATTAGTGTTTCTTTTCTATGGCATCTGCTTTTGATGTATATTATAGCTTGTAAGTTCAATCTGCTTCATACTCAACAAGTAAAATAGGTAAAATATAATGATTCCTTTAAATCCCTATAACTATGTATAGAATTTGTAGCGTTGTTACAAAATGTTGAAGGGAAAACTATGGAAAACTATACTAGTATGTCCTTTCTATGCCATCTTCTTTTGATCTATATTGTAGCTTGTAGGTTCAATTTGGTTCATACCCAACAAATAAAACAGGAAAAAAACAATGATTCCTTTAAACCCCTATAACTATGTTAAGAATTTGTAGTGTTGTTAACAAAAATTAAAGGGAAAACTATAATAGTGTGTCCTTTCTATGCCATCTTCTTGAAAAGCCTTATCATGATCCTTGTTTTGTTTCTCCAACCCCACTCTCGATGTGTATAGACAGTAAATATTACACACAACCTCACCAAAACATGTTGTATCTATTGTTGTAAGGAATTCTTGTTAACAACTATAACTGGGCAAGTGGCATTCTGAGAGTAATAGTTACTCACACTTCCCTTGAAAATCAAGAGAATAATTTTTCATATCATATTTCATAATTCATCATAAGATGAATTTTTCAAATAACTTTCACCCTGATGATGAAATTCCATTTGAAATGCTTGATGAAAGGAAAAAAAAATCACATAGTTTAATCTAAAAAACATTCAAAATGATTGAATCAATTTAACTGCAAAGTGTCTTGAATGAGGGTTGAAATGACTGTGTGGAAAAATTCCATGTAAAAATTAATATTCAATTGATCTGAAAAATACCTCAAATTCAAAATGGAATCAATTTAACTGCAAAGTGTCTTGAATGAGGGTTGAAATGACTGTGTGGAAAAATTCCATGTAATTAATATTCAATTGATCTGAAAAATACCTCAAATGGGTATTGAAATGAATAAATTACTTGATGAAAGGACCATGGCCATGGCTACCCACTACTATAAAATGTGCTCCCCATTTCTTAGTAGCTTCATAGATCTTCTCTTTTGGGTTCCCAAATACAACATGGATTTCTGCCTTCACATTGTAACGCTTGAAGACTTCCAGAGCTCGCTTCAGTATCTTTTGGGTTGTCTTCGCTTCAACACTTTCCATAAGATGAACCACCTGGCTACTCATTTAGGCTGCAAGATACAAATAGTAACATATAATTAATAAGTACCAAAGATTAAAATTGTATCATGGAAAGAAAATTAGAGATCTGTGTGTGTCTTGTTGGAATATGGCTAGGGGAGATTATTGGTATGGCTTCTCGTGTTGTCATTGATGGAACCTGAAGTCACTATTGTGGTCTATAGACCCGAACTTGTTCATACCAGTAGCTAAACTCAAGTATAGTGTATTACCGACAAAGAACATGATGAATAGGGTATCTGCTTAGTATGTCAATCTGTATGCTTCACTGGATCATCATCTTGTGTTATGGATCCCTAGGGCAGGTTGTTAAGAATGTATGGTACCTTATTGATAAGTTTTGTGATGTTGCATTAATCTGTGTATGAGTAAAGAGATCTGGTAGAATGATTTTATGTCTATTTGTTCATTATGGCTAACCTAATCAATGAAGCATGTTGCAGATGTATAAGGGATGATTGTTTAATTGTTTCTATGTTTGAGAATTTTATTTTAGGTCCTAGCTATGGTTTTTCCGACGTGTGTGGGCACACATGAAAAATTATTTATGATTTGAAAATGACATCTAGAGAATATTATATTTTGTGTGAAGCTGAAATATAGTGTTTGAATTCTTGCTAGCGGGTATTTATGCGAGTTCGGGCAATTCATTTTGTGTGCATGAGATATATGAGAGCAGTTGTAGGGTAGAGAAGTTGGGTATGCAAATATCAAAAGATCAACTATGAGAATTTTTCTGGTACAAAAGAGGATTTGGTGACAGAGCAAAAGCGAAATGCAGAGTCTGACAGAAGGTCCATAACTTGATTTATGAGCTTCACCGGAACTGAAACCAGGAATTTGTAGATGTTATCTTCTCAGTTCAAACTTTTGTTGTAATCTCTAACATTTTGTAAGGTAGTAATCCTTCCTTGTTTTGAGCAATGATCTCTAGGTAGTGTGCCTGAATGCATGTACATTCCCTTTTCTTCATACTTTTAATAGAGTATATAAATTGTGGATTAATCTCCACCGTAGTTTTTCCCCTAACAAGGTTTCCACGTAAAAATATTGGTGTTATGGTGCTTTGATTATCTTGTTCATGTGCTTGCATCTTTATTTCTATTTTTGTGTTGTTAATGGCTTAAGATCTGGATTTAAAGTTTAAATTTATGGAACATTGATTCACCCCCCCTCTCAGTGTTCCTTGAGTCCAACAATTGGTATCAGAGTAGGTTCCTCTTTGGAAGCTTAACAACTTGAGGTGGATCTTGAAGCATAATGAACTTTGGTGGTCTTCAACAACAACTTATGGTAGCACTTGATGATCTTGATTAGTCTAAAGTAGAAGTCCTAGAGTTAAAAGCAAATCTTGTGGATGCTGAAAAATTCATTCAATCATTAAAGGATAAAATCAATGAGTCAAGACAAAAGATGAAGGAACTGTGTGATCAGCTGAAATATAAAGAAAATAAAAGCTTGGAATATGTTCATCTGAATCAGAACCTAAAAGAAATAATTGAAAAATGTGAAAAGCTTGCTAGGGACAATGGTACTCTAAAGCTTGAGATGGAATTTGTGGCGATGAAGCTAAATAAGGAGATTGAAGAAAGAAAGAAGAATGAGGAGAATTTGGCTCAATCCTTGAAAGAGAAATCTAAAGAATGCAACAAAGTTAATTATGGATTCATTCAGCTGGAGATTAAACTACAACAATCCAAAAGTAATGAACAAGAGCTTGAAAGATAGATAGTTATTCTTAGAGATGAACTCTCTACTACAAATGAATACAAGGAGAAGTTTAGGATTAGTTCTACTAAGCTTGATGAGATGACTAAAGGAAAAAATGATGCAAATGATAAGCGAGGTCTTGGATATGAGAAGGAAGAAAACTTTGGATCTTAACGCAAGGATCCCAGACAAAGAAATTAGATGAACAAAGGCAGAAGGTATCCGATAAGACAACCCAATGCTCAGAAGTTTAATTGTTATTGCTTTGCTTGTAGTAAATTTGGTCATATGGCTTCTTGGTGTAGAAGAAAAGTAAATTCAAGCAGTCCATCATTTCCTGGTTAGTGTTTTAGTTGTAATAAGTTTGGTCATAATTCAATCGAATGTAGAAGTATGGCTCTCAATAGAAGGAGTGAAAAATGCTACACATGTGGAATATTTGGACATGTTGCTAACCAATGCAAATCAATGGGGAAATCAATGGAATGAATGGCCTAGACAAAGAAATCAGGTGTGTTACAATTGCAACAGATTTGGTCACATTGCAAGATTTTGTAGGAATAGGAACATGGATAGAAGAGGTCTGGTATATCAAGAAAGAAATTCACAAAAAAATGACAAAGGAAAAGGAAAAGTGACTGGAAGAAATAAGAGATCAGATGAAGAAAACATGGATAAAGAAGAGTGAATCTGATAAGCCTGTACCAAAAGATGCCTCCGATAATCCCTCCGATAATTCCTCTAGAAATTGATTTCAGGCCATTAGCCTTGGGAGAGTCTTTGTTATGCAATGTTGGAGATATTCTGAAGAAGAAGTCAATTCAAAATAAGGAAGTCAAAACCCTAACCTGTGTAATAGGAGATCAGAGGTCTCTGGTAATTTTGATGATCAAAGATCCATTGACAAGGTACATTACATATGGAATTTCATACAAAATTTTCTTTAGGAACAGGGAAGGATTAACCTCTACATGTGCAGTTTACATTTCACATAAGATGATAATGGAGGACCAAGAATTTGACCTGTGTAGTTTGCTGAAAGATCAACTAATGGAGAATGTGCAATTGACAATGGATATAGATTATCCTTTAAGGTTTGGCACTTTTATCATATGTATCATGATATATTTTCTAAATTACTTGCCATAGAATGATAATGTTGTATAGGAGGAGAGTGAACCAGTCTGTAAGCAAATTTTTAAGCATTTCAATACTCTGGAAAATTGTGAGCAAGTTTATGCAAATTTCTTTAGAGAGTTGTTAGGAAATTTTGGAGTAGTTGGTATTTCTCTTTTGGTAAAAACAACTGAAGTTGGATCATCTTTCGGTAAGATGGAGAGGAAGCAGAAAAGAGCAATAGAGTTTACTGATGTTACTCCTCCAATACTCAAGTCTCCTAAAACTAAAGGAAAAGGAAAATAATAGATAATTATGGACATACTTGATGAAGACTCTGGTGAATACACCCCAAGAGATGAACCATAATTATTTGAACTAGATGTACTAATAGTAGAAGGAAGCGATGAAGAAGGTGCTTTACTCAAAGAAAAGATATTTCATATTGTTCGAGAGGAAGATGGAATGCAAAATATTGTTGACATATGGTTAGATGGACCCTCATATGAGCAGGATCTGATTGAGAGTACACTAGGCAAATACTTTGTGCAAAATAACATTGAATTGGAAAGTTTGTAGAATGTATTCCCTGAAGAGTTGATTGAGTGTATTAAGGAAGTTGTGGCCGTTGACTCTCAGGATAAGAAAGAGGCAGAAACAATCTTACATTTGAAGGAGTAGTTTAGGCTATCCCTTACAAAACTAAAAAAGAAAATGAATGTGTTGAGACAGTGCATCAATTCAGCTAATGACATCTACAATTATTGTCTATGTTGGCCTCATCTTGTTGGAAAGTACAAAGTCAAGCTAGAGAAAATTGAAAGTGAATTGAATAAAATTGGTCAGGACTACAATATGGTTCAGGACCTGGATGGAGCAGTAAAGAATAGAATTCATGAGTTGCAGGTTGAGCACACAAAGATTCACTTTTCTAGAAACATTCTTATGGACACCTTCTGGAAAGTAAAGGATCAAACTGAATGTAGATTGGAGCAACTAATTGAAGTCCTGAGGAAAGGAGAGAAGTTGGAAGAAGCAATTACAATTCTAGAATCCCTCATTCAGATCATTAACTAGACATAAAAAAATAACAGATTGATAATAATTATTGGGATTGTTGTAGATGCTTGGAAAAAATTCCTTCTGGAGATGAAAAATAAGTATAAAATAATTTTTTGATTTGTGCAGCAACCATAGTTTTTCAAATTTTGATAAAATTTAGCAAAGGGAGAGAGAGAGAGCAGTAAAATTTTGTTTTAGCAAATAAAAAGGAAGAAGTGCAGTAAGAATACTAGAAAAAGGGGAGAAAAAGTAGTAAAGTTTTGTCATTGGTGTCAAAGGGGGAGAGAATGTAGTGAAAAATTTCTTGACATCCTAAGAGGGAGCAGTGTTTTGGTGTGTTTTGAAATTTTGGAGTTTGGTAGTGTACCTTTGGTTTTGACACTTAGTCATTTTTCACTAAGTGTTTCCATCAATTCCAAAGGGGGAGATTGTTGGCATATGGCTCGGGGAGATTATTGGTATGGCTTCTAGTGTTGTCATTGATGGCAACTGAAGTCACTATTGTTGTTTGTAGATCCAAACTTGGTCATACTGATAGCTAAAGTCAAGTACAATGTATTACCGGTAGAGAACATGATGAACATGGTATCTGGTTAGTATGTCAATCTGTATGCTTCACCGGATCATCATCTTGTGTTGTGGATCCCTAGGGCAGGTTGTTAAGCATGTATGTGATCCGGGGGATATTTTCACTGAACATTGAAGTGTCTCCAATACTCCAAATTTCAGCACCATTAGAAAGAGCTTGATGTCCTAATTCCAGTGCAACTTGAACGGCACAAAAAGGAGTCCATTTGCATAAGTTATAGCAGTCAAACTTTGGGTCAAACTGCCATCAGGGGGCGTCCAGGAAGTGAAAAAAATGATCGTCTCAGAAATCGATGAAAGTGGCATCAAGTCGAAGAGCTCATCAAGATGATTCCGGCAACGTTTGTTTCGTCGAAATCCAACATCGTATGCTCGAGATATTGGCAGTCAAAGTTTGGTTGACTTGGTGGTACAATGGGTGACGTCATCAGTCAGTCTGTATTGTATGGAATACATGTGGACGAATCCAGGCATGACATGTGGTAGTTGACTCAGATTGTATGAACCAATCATGCCGTGACACGTGTCCATCCGTACACAAACGTGGCATCACAGGTGGCCGCCTAGTCATTGATGAGGTGGCGTTGACGTGTCTCTGAGGACCAATCAGGTGTTGCCATGTGGCAATCTTCCAGTGCAACATGCGTCCCTCCTTCCTCCATCGGTGTCGGCGAGTTAGTTTCGTTTGAACAAAACTCTATATGAGGCTCAAACTTGTGATCTGTTCGAAATCGGCCAACCGTTTGACCGTTGTGCCCGCCACTAGCCATCAATAGTAACAGAGTTAAGGGTTGGTTTTGTCATCGGATTCTGCGGAGTATGAGATCAAAACATGGCCGACAGGTTTGGAACCGCCGACCACGTGATTAGCAAAATATAATAGCACCGTTAGACCATCAAAACACTTTTAACTATGTATAGGGGCTATTTGTTTTTGTTGTACGTTTTTGGCTGAGGCCTTAACAAAATAGGCTAATGTTGTTGTAAACCCCCTTAATCATTTAAACTAAAGGGGTCTAAAATACAAATGGAGTCATTGTACGATGATTAGAGGGGGTTAGGCATTTAATATTGTTGTTAAGCCTATTTAGGCATATTTTGTGTATAAAAAGGGGGAGGTATGCTCTTAGGAGCTATTCAAAATTTTCAAGTCTAGGTGGTGAAGCAGTGGATTAGAGAAACAGGGAGATTTTCTAAGGAGATTATTTTGAGCCATTTTGTATGTCAAAGTTTTTCATGCTGCCGAAGTGCTCTTGGTGCATTTGTAACTGATCTTTTGGAGATTAATCGGATTGATCTCACTCTATTGGAGCGGACCCGGAGACGTAGTCACGTTTGTGGCGAACTTTGTTATCAGATTGTTTGCATTTCCTCTCTCCTTCTCTCTCACATTCTATTTTCATCACTTTACTATTTCCGCTTAATTCACATGTTAATGTGTTAATTTTGTTTATGTAATTTGGATTTCATGATTTGTAAACATTAAGCATTCAAATGCAATTAGTCTAGATCCTAATCAGATCAGTATAGTACCTTATTGGTAAGTTTTGTGATGTTGCATTAATCTGTGTACAAGTAAAGAGATCCGAAAAAATGATTTTCTGTCTATTTGTTCATTATGGCCGACCTAATCAATGAAGCATGTTGCAGATGTATAAGGGATGATTGTTTAATTATTTCTATGCTTGAGAATTATGTTTTGGGTCCTAGCTATGGTTTGGCTAATGTTTGTGGGCACACATCAAAAAATATTTATGATTTGAAGCCAACATGTAGAGAATATTATATTTTGTGTGAAGCCGACATATAGTGTTTGAATTCTTGCTAGTGGGTATTTATGCTAGTCTGGGAAATTCATTTTGTGTGCATGAGATATATGAGAGCAGTTGTAGGGAAAATAAGTTGGGTATACGAACATTAGAAGATGAGCTACGAGAATTTTTCTAGTACAGAAGAGGATTTGGTGACATAGCAAAAGCGAAGTGCAGAGTCTGACAAAAGGTCTAAAACTTGATTTATGAGCTTCACCGGAACTAAAACCAGGCATTTGTAGATGCTATCTTCTCAGTTCAAACTTTTGTTGTAATCTCTAACATTTTGTAAGGTAGTGAGCCTTCCTTGTTTTGAGCAGTGAGCTCTAGGTAGTGTGCCTGAATGCATGTGCATTCCCTTTTCTTCATATTTTTAACAGAGTATATAAATTGTGGATTAATCTCCAGCGTGGTTTTTCCCATAACAGGGTTTCCACATAAAATATTAGTGTTATGGTGCTTTGATTATCTTGTTCATGTGCTTGCATCTTTATTTATGTTTGTGTGTTGTTAATGGCTTAAGATTTGGATTTAAAGTTTAAATTTGTGGAACACTAATTCACCCCCCCTCTCAATGTTCCTTGAGTCCAACATTTCCTATTCTTACTAGGGCCAAAGGAGGCACAAACAGGGGGTTGAACATGGAGGAGTATGAATTTACAAGATTGACAAATATTTGTGTGTGGAGCCAAGAGATTCTTACAAGCCCATTCACAAGCCCGTATGCTCTCTTGGATTTCATCTACTCTAACCACAACATTCACCCTTTTCATCTACATCTGTTCTTCTTTTTCTTCTTTTTCCATATGTGGTGCTTCTACTTCTTCTCCCATATCATGGGGTTCTTCCTCTTCCATATGTGGATCTTCTTGTATTTTTCTTTCCATTGTAATAAGATATCTTTGACTTTTATTCTCAGCCTCTTGGTAATATGAGAATAAATAGACTTATATAGAGGAAATATGTTTGTAGATATGAACTTGGGAACTACCATTCAAAACTAGATAGGAATGGTAGGTGCTTGTTGCTTTCTAAAAATTGGATTCTTGATTGGTAGTTACCTTATCTTTTATCTACATTGTTCTAGGGCTCCTAAGATTTCCTGTGACAAAGTTCAGTACTAATTGAGGTTGTGGTAAACATTTCAAAAAAAAAAAATATCTGTCATAAGAAATGGACTGCCACTATCCATCCAAGCACTCAGGAGATGGCAGGTGTCAGAGTGAATAATTTATTTCAACAAGGATGTAATATTTTTCCTATTTCTTGACTAGGATGGCAGGTGGCACAATGATGAATATAATAGAATAGAAGACTTTTAACATCCACAAGACCAAAAGAAGGCCTTTGGGATAGTAACCCCTACTATTTTAGCATTGTGAACTACTTTTCTCCTACCATTTAGTTTGATAATGAGCTCTCCCATTCTGCCGATCCATTCCATGTTGAATAAATCTTGAAAATTTGCAATTGTTAACCCACTTATGTAGCTTCCCTTGATGTCACTGTAATCTTTACAATCTAGGATAAAATGCTTTTCTATTTCCACATGCCCTAATGCACATAAGATACAAAACCTCTCTTCCCAAACTTCTTTTGGCCTTTACCATCTCCTTGTTTCACACTGAAGACAATGTGAGATAGTCCTCAATTGTGCTATGAGAATATTTGACCTCTACGAAATATTAGGCTCTATATATGCCTTTCGTTGATGGTCTAAGTTGGGATTAAATTCTTCTACATAATACTTTTTCTTTCTCCCAACTTCCCTTGGCCACATAATCTTGCAAAATTTTTCAACCACATACAACTTTAATTCTTTACTATTATTTGAACACTCATTCAAGTGAATGTTCCACTTGTTCATCCACTTACAATTTTGTTTCATCCACGCCTTCTTTATTTCACCTAAGACACATCTAAAAACAACATTTGGCCATGAATGAGATTCCATCTTCTCAACCTTTTTCAAATATCTCAAAAGACTCATCATAGCAATGGCCTCAATAGGAATTGCCCCTATTTCAGCAAGAAGTATTTCATAGGGAACCAAAGCTTTTAGTTTGAATTTTCTTGTGATCAAATTCTTTTGAATTTGATTGATTGAGAACTTGTTGCCATTTAAGACATTTTATAATTTGAAGTTAGGAGAATACATGTGGAAGTAAAATGTTGTTTTCTAATTTAGTACTTACATCAACTATCCTTTGGCCATTATACCAAGTGAATTTTGACAACTATATATTGATCTTTATTATTATTCTTAAAGAAGTTATGTCAAACAAATGTTTATTGATGGATGTAAAATAGATTCAAATTTTAACATCTATAAAAAAAAATCGTATAAAGATTAAAAATAGAGTTTTGCATTAAGTTTGATCTTTTATTTTTAATTATAACAAACTTTTCTTTTAATGTTTTGTTTAATAATTTAATAATTTTTAAAAAAACTTTATAACAAAAATTAGGAGTTGAAACTTAAAAAAAATAAGGAGAAAGGAAGTATGTCTATTTTGTCAATTGAAGTTTTAGATGAAGATGACAAGAAGAGGTTTGAGAATCATCAAAATTGATTCTAAAATTTTATTAGTGTGAAAATTTGCTCAAGGATAGTATACTCTACTTAGGGATGGAAGTGCACACAACTATGTCTATCCTAGTGTGGTCATGCATTTTTACATGCATTAGTGTCCTATACATAGTCACGCCTTGTTCAACTATTGAAGTTAAATTGTGATATACAACTAGAGTAAATTGTCTAATGGCTATTTATGGAATTTACTAACAATCAAACCCTAGGGGTGCTCTAACCATTTTTAAATGGATGTATTTGGAGTGTCTCAAATCTTGGTGCTTGAGAAATAGGTGTTGTTAAAAAAATAGAAATGTAAAGAGAGTTATGTAAGTCTAATATGTACATGAAGTCCTAGGAGGGGGGGATTTTCATTGTGATACTTTCCTCATACCAAAATCCTTTTTAATTTCCTTATTAACTTTTCCTTTTAAACATTAGCTACTTATTTCTAGTTATCTAAGATCAAATTATGGTTTGTGAGAAGAGATAGAGAAGTTTATGTGGGGAAATAATATTTTGAATTTGGAAGACACTAATATATGTAGTCTAATCTAAGTGGATACACAAGTGATATGCTTGTGTCCAAGGTGCAAAAATAACAAATAACAAGGGATTAGAGGATGTAGAAGTTACATGAGCTAACTTTTGCATGCATGACATGATTTGAAGGGAAAATTAGGGTTCCAAATGGTCAACAATATTCTTCATTTTATTACTGGAACAAACAATAGTGGAACATGGGCTCAAGACGGTGCAACATTAATGACTATTTTGCAGAAATACCAAATCTCAACATTCTTGTCGCCCTCATGGCATGTAACGCCCCACCGTGTGAACCCTGAAGGACAACAAAACACCACATAATTTATTTTTTTGAAAGCGAAACGTTGCATAAGATGAATATGTACATACATTACATGAAAAGCAATTATGCATTTACAAAGTCATCTGCACCCTCTGGGGTACACAAAATGGTCATTACGAAACCTAAAATTTTATCAAAATGAAAGCGAATAAAAACCAAGTTTACATAATGATGACATCCAACCATTAATGATCAAAGAGAGGAAGGATACATCATTTATAACAATTCAATTCATAGTTCAATATTACAGTTGTGGAGCATATTTCCACAGATACAACATATCAAGGATACAATGGTATATTAGATAATGCTTCCCTTATATCAACAAAAAAGTACATCAAGTACAAGAATGATACATCAATGAAGAATAAGGTACAAAATGAGGAACAATCTTCAACCAAGTGAAGCTCTAGAACTCTACATCTGCTTCTTCATCGCGAACACGACCTA
Source organism: Sequoia sempervirens (assembly GCA_007258455.2). NCBI lineage: Eukaryota > Viridiplantae > Streptophyta > Pinopsida > Cupressales > Cupressaceae > Sequoia > Sequoia sempervirens. Next base: position 30,812 of record VDFB02350628.1, read on the forward strand.
GGGACCCAATGGGGTGCATAGCACATTCCACCCGACTGCGTGGGTCCAAAGACCCACCCCCTGTGCTAGGAGATGACAAGAAAGACCCACACTCAATCGGTCAAGTGAACAATAGAAAAAAAGACTCCATGACAAGAGCAACAACATAGGACTACATCTCACATCATCAACACATAACTACAATAAAATAATGGAAATTCCAACCAAACCAAATGCCAATATTATAGATCAAGATTAAATAACCATAAGAGGTGCCAACAACAATAGGATCCAAAGCCTTCAAATGAAATCACAATATTAAAAAACAATAAATATCAAGGGCACCTTTCATTAACATCAATCAAGTTGCCATGAGGCATGTGTGCAACACTAAAATATAGAGCTTGGAGGCTTCAACAACAAACACCAAGAACCAATTTCCTCAACAACATCAACAATTCAAACAAGACTCCTAGGGGCAACCAAACAAGGGAAAATAAATGGGTACTGTGGGAGAGTGTCATCGCATGGCCTTACATGGATTATCTAGACAACCTATCACAAGGTGCTACCTCTATCTATGGTTATCCTGACTGCCTATCTCAAGGTGTCGTTCCATAGGGTGACTCATGCGGAACCACTTACCTTCCATGAGGACAAGGCAATGATCTTACTGACCAAGTCTTCTCATCCCATCTTTAGCCTGTGAAAGCACTAATGGTATGGGTGAGGCACATAATTAATCTTGTTTAATGTTTAACTACCCAAACCCACTAGTTCATTAATTACATTATCACTTGTTTAGGAAACTCTTCCATGGGTTAACTTAACAACCCCTTTGTGCGCCGACCCCCATGAAGAACCACCCTCCCCAACAGTTCTGAAACAAGACTCATAACAACAAGGGGTGTACCAAACATAAAAGACACAAAACGAAAGCATGTGCAAGGCATGAACCATCTTGCTCATAGTCATAGCCAAAGGAAAAGAAAAAAATGGAACAAGGTGCACCCACGAGAGCTCAAAATAGGAATACGATCAATGAATCACAAAATTCCAACGATGAGAAGTCAAAATAAATCCAGTTTCACCATTGCCTCTGGAAGACTAAAAACATTGACTATCCACAAACTCCTAATGAGGGTAATTCAAACTCTTCAGGATCCCAACCATCTCAAAATATGACTACAAAAAGTCATCGCATAAAGTCTTCTTATTTCCAACATTAGCACAAGAGAAAGTCTCACAACATGGAACCACAAAATGGCTACATAAAAACTTACAATCACAAAACGACAAGTGAAGAATAAGAGTGACAATATCATAGCGAGATCCTCAAACTCAATCAAAGCTAATATAAACAATTCCATACAAATCAATTGCAATAATTAGTGAACAACAAAGGATTCAATTCATGCAACCCTTGCATCACAACATAAATACTCCAAGATTTAGACACTACTTCTATTTTGCACAACTACAAACTCAACCATACTCCACTAATCCAACACGAATCGATGAAAAATCACTACTAAACCAAGCATCTCAAAGGGTAGACACATCAAAATGAAAACATATATCAACCTTTAAACACTCGAATACACTCAATGAATAAACCCTAAAGAATAATAAACAATTAGGTACATTGTATCCATTCATCATTTAAAATAGCCCAAGAAGCATAAACTCTAAATATCCCAATAACTGTTTTAGCACACACAGTTTACTTTCACTAACCAATCAAAACAATAAACATCAAAACATTTAAATCTTCTTTCTAGTTTTCACTAAACCATCAAGAGCAATAAATTCTAAGAATATTTAAATCATCGTTTACAATTTTTCTTTTCACAAGTTTATTAAGAAATCATTTAAAACATTAAAGAAACTACATAAATCTATTTCAATTCTACTCACATAATTCGAGTTTACCCAATCTACCCTCATAAGATCAAATATTAAATCATACATAAGTTTCAACAAACATTCAATTATTGACTAGAGGTATTCTAACTAATTTTACAAATATCTTCCAAAACATCTAATGAACAATCAATCATCTAAAATTATTTTCATACACGTATACTTGATTTGATACATATTATCTAATGTTTCTAATACAAGACAATTGATATTATTATTATAATCAATATAATCATTAACGATTAATGCTAATGTATTGATACTCCTCCTGATTTTAATATATTAATATCCCTCTCAACCCTAATAAAGTTAAACCAGAATAAATAAAAATCCATCACCTATATAAAATGTATTTATTAATTAGATTATCTGCTAATCCATTTTATTTATATCTATATTTAAAAATATGGATAATGAATACTATATAAATAAATAAATGAATGACCTTATTTGCTCAAATAGATTAAATTTATTTTCTATAAGAAGAATAAAAGAGCCTTCTTTCTTTTCTTATATATTTTTAAAAGAAATACTAATTCTACCTAACTTAATATAAGTTTCCACAACAAAATCGTCTTTTAAAAAAAAATATCAAATATAAAATTTTAACCTAACCCTCCATTTATCCAATTAACATTATCTATATCCTTGACAAAGAATTATTATTCTTACCTCAGACTAATGACTCAATAACTAATTTCCCAATAGCATTATAAAACAATTTTGAAGAAGATTAACATTCAAAAATTTAAGCAAGAAAGCCTAATGCAATTTACTTAACCAAATATTTTTAACCCCATACAAAAACATGCCTTCACAATACCATCTTAATACATATGCCAGTATACATATTACAACTTAAAATATGTTAAATATTTGTTTCCTCACGTAGATATGTATATATATGTGTATACATACCGATATATGTAACTTTACAAAACAAAATATACTTAATTAATCAATACTTAGTCTCAAATCATACGCCACATCCACATGTTTATATTTATCTTAAATACAATATTACCAGATAACATGTCTAAAGTATCACATTTCCTATGAGAGTATATTGACTATAGATGTGTGTACAAAACTATGTTATTCGCAAAATAGCCTGTACAACACAATGAGATTGGAAGCAGTGCATACATAGCGCATGAAAGGAGACTATAACATAACCGCAATCCAAAGAATTCACACTAACAAACTCGATTGGGGTAAGGGAATTTACCTTAGAAGATGACTCTCAGGCTTAATTTTGCACCCAACCAACAATTGAATGCCTTTCAAAGAGCTGAGTTACTATTTTAGAACATAAGGGAAATATAGAATTATAATGATATATATATAATTTTACTTACACTAAGGTATATCATAATGTTTTAAGGGCACCTTTGAATAGATAACCGTCATTAAAAAATTTGTTGACAGGCAAAGTCGACCATCAAATTTAAGCCCTACCCCCTATGAATGCAATTTCCAGTCGTCAGATAAATAAAGAGCTTTTGCAGATTTTCAACACATGCAAATGATTGAAAACTCATGCATGATATGAGAGGATCCTCAAGGCACGTGGAGGCTTGAGTTTGTATACATTTAATAATTTCAATGTTGTTAATAAATAAATATATTGTAAATTTATGTTTTATTTTATTTAAAAATTGTTTTACAAATGAAATAAAGTAAATTGATATATATATATATATATATATATATATATATAAAATAAAATTTCCAATTTAAATTCTTAAATCAAATAACATTCTATTTCTATTATTCACTAATTTTAAATATACAAATATGCACATAATCCAAAAATCAACCAAAACTGTAAATCAAACCTTTTATTAAATGTCGTATTTAATTTATTCTAATTTACTTAATTCAATCTTTTATCCCAAATTATTCTCCACCAATTATTGTTGACATATTTTAAATAGCACAAATAATCACATGGATTTAATATAATCCTCATTTAATAATTAAGAAGGTAAGTATTCAAATCCTCTTTTAATACAATCTATTCACTTCTAAAATCAAACAATTGTATTGTTATTATTATTTTAATTAGAACATGCATTAGTATTGTATAATTAAAATTCTTAGCTACATAAATCAACTATATTATCAAGTCAAATTGGAATCAATTAAAAGACTATTAGTCATCTAAAACATATTAATTCGTAATTTCTTAATACATAAAATATGAGTAAATTATTATGGATTCCTAAAATCAATCCATAATGATAGGGTATGTAAGCATTCTATACCCAAATAAAGATCATTCAAACAAGTTTATGATCAATAACTCGACGATCCCTGACCCCGATAAGCGACTTACTATGTTCTATTATGTTATAAATTTACACATAATCAATCATCTTATGTGGACATCATGATGATGAGCGGTCTCACACTTAGTTTATTTTCAAATGGTACTCAAATTCACCATAGCAAAATAATTCTCAACTTAATTAACTATTTTAAACAAAACTACTAAGTACACCAAAAAGAAAACTTACTCGGAAACCAAAGACAATTGAACCGAAGGGATACTACATGGCAATGGAGATTAGGATTTGAGAGTTGGTGGACCTACTAAGAGTCAGTCCCGACTATTTGTGTATGGTAGGTCCTCACATGCAGATCGTAGACCTTCAGGACTGAGGCATGGGTTTAGAAGATCGAATTGGCTTCCCTTTTGTCATATCCGCCGACTAGATCACACCACATAACCAATTCTAGAAATTTGTGAAAATGATAGAGATTCAAATGGAAATAAGTGCAATGGATCTTTTTTAAGGAAATATGAAAAATATTCAAAAAAAATTCATCACCTATATGAAGCCTCAGAACTTGACTTGAAATTTATTAGGTTTTCAAAACAATAGGAGCTTGGGCCTACCATGGGACAACAAAAGGTTGCAAGCCATGGTGTGATTCCCATCAATCCAAGACTATCAACTCTTCAGCATAATCAGGATTTCAAGGATCAGGAGGTGCATTTTGGGCAAAAGGATAAAGGAGACCTCTATGCTAAGCCACCTCTGTGTAAGCAACAAGATTTCATACCAAATGATCGCAAGGATGAAGTTTAAAGTGTGCAACGTTAGAGGATTCAGAAGGACTTGCAGGATAAAGGAAAGGAGGGAAACCAATATGGGAAAGGAAAGGTTTCAACTGACCAAAATGCTCAGAAGGATTGCATGCTGACTCTTGCTCTTCAGACTCTCCAGAACAACAATAAGAAAAAAGGCTCTAAGAGAAGAAGAAACAAGAAGATGACAAGAAAAAGAGTGTGTAAGCAGGTTTGGAGGCACAAAGAAAACCCTCAAGATCATGCCATGCTACATACAGATGGAGGTGAAAATCGAAAAGATCAACATACATTGTTAGCAACTCAAAAGGGTTTTGTGCAAATCACATTTTCTGAAGATCTATTGCAACCTCAAATCACCGATCTTAGAGGGAAGGCTCTAATTTGTAAGTTTTTAAACTTAACACCCCCTTTAGGAAAGTTAAGGGATTTGTTTTTTGTAGAATGGGAGGGGGTTGTTAATTTTTTTTATCTAGACCAATCAAAGGGAATCTTTGTGGTGTTATTTCACACTCAGGAGTAGAGGGATGTGGTGTATAAGGTAAAATCATGGATTTTTGAAGGCTCAAAATTATGTATGCAGCCATGGATCCCTAATTTTAAGGTTGTAGATTTTGTGCCTAGATTTGTTCCTTTTTGGGTCCAATTGCATGGTTTACCATTAGAATATAGGGAGATGAATTTATTAGAAATAATAGCAAACCATATTGAGATATTATTAAGCCATGATCATTCTTTCTTTAGGAATCCTTCAAATCCAGTTAGAATGTGTTTATTGTTTGACATATCAAAAGACTCGCCAACCTAGATTCACTTGATCTCTAAATTTCGTAAATGGTATTAGAATATTCTAGTGGAAACCCCAAAAAATGTTTGTGTAAACTACCACATGTTAGGGCATAAGGCAACAAGCTACCAAGCAGTGGAGGGTTATGAAAATAGGGAAGGTGGGCATAGTAATAAGGATCTATCTTTTACAAACCCTACAAAATTTCATGTTGAACAATCACTACCAAAGACGGAAGAGAAAAATTATAAACTTTGTGATGACGAGTTAGCTACAAACCCTGCAAATTTTCATGGTGATCAATAACTATTAGAGTTGGAAAGGCATATTTCCAAGGAAGATAAAAATGAGCCAAGAGAAAAGACTAAAATGGAGATAGTAGTGCATGGTAAGCCTAAGAGGAATACCTCACTCTCTTTACAAATTAGGAACAAGATTTTTTTTTGATGCGGTTGTATAGGGGTACTCCCTCCATTTATATTCCCCTGAATTGCCTCAAGTTTCAAAGCAACATATGGATTATATAGCTTGCAAGTTAATGTTGGAAGGTTGCTCGTTTTACCTTGGAGCTCTTGTAAATGGGTGCAGGAGATAGGGGTTGTATTGTCCCTCTTTTGCTTGATATGTTTGCTCCTCAAGTAGGTATGACTAACCTAGAAATGCAAAGTGTCAATCAACCGAGAGGCATAGATGAGCCGGAAGTATTAGCTGATCAATTTCTAGTATCAGTAGGTTCATAATTGTTTGTTGAGATAGCAGACGAGATTGCAACAGAGGATGGTTTGGAAGAACGAATAATGGGTACACTAAGTAAGGAAATAGTGGAAAGAATACATGAGGAAAATTGGGATGAAGAAGTATTCTTGGAAGGAAATAGAAGAGATTGAACAGGATCTTCATATAATGTTAGAGAAACAACAAGTAGGAACTCATTTAATGGAACAGGAAAAGGAAGATTTTGATTTCTCAACTCCCCTATCCATATCTCAGATGCCATCTCAATCAATTGTGAAGAAATTTCCAGGTAAAAGGGAGAGGAAGTCAAATTTGACTAAACTTAAGTAGTAAATCGAAGCAGGAGTTCAAAAAACCATATTTGATTCTATCCCCAATTCTGCAAAAAAATGTCCAAGGAGAGCATGGTGCTCTCTTCATGTGCAATGAAGGTTTTATCATGGAATGTCAGGGGAATTAATGCCCTTGGCAAGTGGACTCATATCAAGCATCAAATTGATGCTTGTGGAGTTGATATGGTTGTATTGCAAGAAACAAAGTTATCTGGGGAATTGTATGAAGCTACTATATAGAAATGGCTAAAGTGGACCTCCTCTCATTCTCCAGCACAAGGAGCTTCTAGGGGACTTGTAACACTGTGTAACCCAAAATTAGTCTAGGTTAAGGCAACAATAAATGAGACTAACTGGCAATTGCTGGAGGTATCCAAATATAATATGAATTTATGCATTTTCAATATTTATGGGCCTACAACTACTATTGATAAAAAGTATCTTTGGGAAGAGCTAACGTGAATCTTAGCTGGTTTGGGGGATGTAAAGATTGTTTTGGGTGGGGATTTTAATGCAATAGCTAAGCTTAAAGAAAAATCTAGGGGGATATGTCCACCCCTCAAAGTGATCGAGAATTTTTCTTCCTTCATCCTCTCGAATGCCTTAAGAGATATTGTGCCACTTAAAGGGAAATATACTTGGACTAATCTGAGTAAAAGGTTAGACATATTCTTAGTGTCCCCAAATTGGTTGTTGGGACAACATGGTTTGGAATCATAATTTTTTCCTATGGTTGGTTCTGATCACTATGCCATTTCATTATCTATCTCAAATGCTTCCCTACCTAAAGGGAAGTAATCTTTCAAGTTTGATAGCATGTGGCTTAGACATCCATAGTTCATGGATTTAGTGAAAGAATGGTCAAAAAATGCACCTTTTGAACAAGGCTCAAAGATGTATTAGTTTTATTGTAAATTGAAGCATGTGAAACAACAAATAAAGGTGTGGAATGTGCAGATCTTTAAAAATGTCTTCCATGAACAGATTATTCAAAATGGGCTAGATGATAATTTGTATGAAAGGCATAAGTGTTTGCAAGGAGAATGGGAAGAGTTATGTGCTAGGGAGGAAATATATTAGAGACAGAAATCACGAGAGTTATGGCTTAAAGAGGGAGATAGAAACACAAAGTTTTTCCATGCATCTGCACAAGGAAAAAGAGTTGCAACAACAATATTTTTGATTCAAGAGACAAGTAGAGGAAACTAGTTAACGCCAAAAGAAGACATCAAGAATGAAGTTGTTAGATTCTTCTCAAATATTTTGTTAGCTCCAAAAGATAAAAATGAACAATGAAGAGAGGATGAAAAAAGATACTTGAAGTCATCCCAAGGTTGATTCAAGATGAGGACAATGATAGTTTGTTAAAGCCTTTTACAATGGAAGAAGTAAAAAATGTGGTTTTTTCCTTACCCCCGGATAAAGCACCTGGTCTAGATGGCTTTACATTAATCTTCTGTTGTAAGATGGTGTGTCCCTTGGTCTTCCTTGTACAACATAATGCTTGGGTTTGTGACATGGTCTAACCACCTCTTGTGGATCTTAACTGACGCTTGTATCGAGCATTAACAGATTGACCTTTTGGTGCAACAACAAGGCCAACAATTGGTATCAAAGCTGGTCACAGGTTCAAACCCCTTGCTTGTACTGGGGATTGTTGCAAGATGGTGTGTCCCTTGGTCTTCCTTGTCCAGCACATCGCTTGGGTTTGTGACATGGTCTAACCGCCTCCTGTGGATCTTAACTGATGCTTGTATCGGGCATTGACAGGCCAACCTTTTGCTGCAATGACAAGGCCAACAACATCACCATGAGGTATGAGGCATTTTTTCATGCATCCCCTGCCTTGTCAATCCTACCGCATTGACAAGATAGTGAGCTATCACTGTGAGACCCCATTTCTATGAGGAATTTTTTCATGTTGCCCCTACCTTGTCAACCCTACTGCATTGACAAGCTAGTGAGCTCACTAGCTTGTCAATGCAGTAGGGTTGACAAGGTAGGGGCAACATGAAAAAATTCCTCATAGAAATTTTATGAGGCTGAGCATGAAAAGGGGGAGCATGATGGTGCAAGAGCGTGTGTTAAAAGAGCATTAGCACGAGAAGAGTTAAAGTATAAAGACAATGCAAAGTTGATAGATACAAAATCAATCATCGAGCGGTGTAATGGTTTGATAGGTCCAGGTAATGAAGGTAACTCTTCAGTTCATATATATATATTTTTGGTTGATGGATGATACTAACATTGCACCATATGAGGATTGTTATACATTGATAGGATCAAGTGAGCTACACTCTTTCCTTAGCTCAAATGCACGTTTATGGAGTATCCATATGCGGAAGATGGCATGCTTTTGTTCTTCATGTATAATGCAAGCCTGGGATGATTGCGAGTCAAAGGAGTGGGTTGAGAGATGATGGTTATCTTAGCCCACTTCACACGTATCACCCTTTGATGACATTGGAACTAACACAAAAGGAATCATCAGTTGAATTTGACCAAATATCAGATCTAGTTCAACCAGTAATATATCTACTTGCATAGTTTTTGAAATTCCTATTTCTATCTTACTATGTAGTGTATTTTTAATGTTGAATAATTTCATCTAATTTGTTGCACATATCAATGTAGGGAATGTTTATGTAGTTATTGTAGATGAAGACAACGTAGAGGGAATGAATTATTACTTGTGTCGTTGTGTTGAGGCCAAAAAGAAATTGGAGGCCCCAATTATAGATTGATAAAACATCGAATACCCTATAGGCTCAATTGTTGTTACTGGAACCTGGCTTAGAAGGTACCCACATAAGAGTGTTAATGTTTGGTTGTTTCAATACTTTGACAGATATTGGAAGATTCTTCATTACTCGAACCTTGTCATGGCATCCAATGTTCGTTTGATCAAATATGGGGGTAGACCTTTGAACAAGACCTTGTGGAAGGTGCATGAATCTGACCATGAGGCAATACTTGACACAATAAAGAGTAGAGCAGACCTAGATGGTTCGTTGGATTAATTTGCAAGTATGCACATTAATTTGTGTGATGACAATGTTATGATGCTAATGCTATCATTTAAAATTTATATCATGTATGTAGGTGATTAATGAAGTTATCAGACTTGCAAATGTAGCACACTTATGTTTAGAACTATAGAAAAGGATACAAATTTCAATGGTATTTTATTTTTTCTCAAAAATATGCAAAAAAATTGATGTAGGATATTCTCAATAGATTAGTAAACTAAGTGGAAGTTTAAATTGTGTTGTTTTTATAACAAGTTACAAGTTTCCAAAAGGTTGGAAAGTAATAGTTTGGTTACTTTCTATTCATGTTCATCCTCATTACTTCAAGGACCCTCTAAAGTTTAATCCTGATAGATGGGAGGTATGGTTGCTATTCATATAAAAATTACTTTTTAAGAAATTCAATGGACTAGATTGACTAGTGATAAGTTATAAGATATTGCATAATTGAGCACACAAGTTTTAGTTTATTGGCATATCACATGTTTATTTGAATTGATTATGTTATTATGTGATTATTAATATTTACAATCTCTTTTCTTTGTTTAGGTGGGAGCTAGTAAACCCAAATAAATTTATAAAGTATATGCCAAATCCAAGACTAGCAGATGGTACTAAATTATTCATTTGAAGTTAACCTCATCATGAGCACCTATTATGTAGACATTGTAAAATATCTATGAGAACAGAGTACCTAAGGCATCCTTGAATCCTATTTTTGGTTATTGTAAGAGAATCTTATAAGTTGAGTTTGTGTGCATGAAAATGGGGCACATTGATTCAATATTTGATTTAAGTGGGGTGTTGGAATTCACATAGGTTGATTTTTTTCTCATGATTTTGTATTACCACTTGATATTTTTGTGAAAGCATTGTTCCTACAAGTACAAGAACTTGGGTTTCATATTGGTGTATGAAGCATATTAGACAATTGTAGCACAAACATAAGAATTAGGACTGCCAAATAAATCTTATTTATTGTAAACATCATATTATTAATAGAGTCAGTGTAATAACCATTGATGGTTACCAATCATTATTTTTCTTCTTTTATTTTGTCCCTATTATAACTAGCACCAATTGACTAACTTATTATAAAAAATTCATTTATTAAAACAAATCAACTTAATGATTATATATCAATATCAATATAGCATACCATCTATTCACATAAACATTTAAGAAGTTCAATTTGTAAACATTTCTTATGCATAATGTCAACATTTCATAAAAATAATCACATTTACAAGTAATAGAAGCATGCATGACTTGTTAGATGTTGTTCAAGTAACATGAATTAACTCAAGTACCCCACAAGTTCTTCACACATGTTTTCCAACTAAAAATTCATGTCTTCCCTCAAACATTTGTAATTGGGTTTGAGATCTAGTTCCCTAGTGCCTATTTATTGCTTCCCTCAAACATTTGTAATGATATTTACTCAAATTTTGAAATTTATTGCTTCCCTCAAACATTTGTAATTCATGCAGTGTTATCCCTTAACAGTCCAAATTGCAAAAGGGCAGCAATTTTTGATGGCATGTTACCCAAAGACCGTGTTAGTTATAGGTGTTTCGTCTCAGGCATCAAGATCATGTAGGGAACCTCTACAATAACCTCTCTCAATTTTTGTTATCTCAGAGTCATTTTCTTGTGGTTCCCAGTTTTCACCTGATGGAAAAAGTGTCAAATGCAAGTAGTGTAAAGTTGCAAAGTGGTGTAACTTTCATTATGCAACTTGTGTGACCAAACGAAATGTTCCAACACATCTAGATGGGTACATTTAAACTAATCATGATCCTCTTTCACACCCAAACATGCTGAATCACTTCGAGCTACATTCAACCGGATTGTTCCCTTAAGAGTCCAAAGTGCAAAATGGTTGCAATATTTTATGGGCTATTACTCGGAAACCGTGATGCTTACAAACTCTCCATCAAAGGAATTAGGATCACATAGGCACCCTCTACAATAACCTCTCTCAATTTTTTTTTAATCTCGAAGACATTTTTCTGTGGTGTCCAATTTTCACTTGATGGAAAAAGTGTCAAATGCAAGCAGTGTAAAGTTGCAAAGTGGTGCAACTTTCATTCCGCAATTTGTGTGACCAAAAAAACTGTTCCAATGCATCTAGATGAGTAATTTTACGCTAGTAATGGTCCTATTTTGTACCCAAACACATCGAATCACTCAGAGCTACGTTCAATCGACTCGATCCCTTAAGAGTCCAAAGTGCAAAATGGATGCAATCTTTGACGGGCTATTACTTGAAAACCGTGATGCTTAAAAACTCTTTGTCTGAGCCTACGAGATCACACTAGGACCCTTTTCAATAACCTCTCTCAGTTTTTGTTATCTCGGAGATTTTTTCTTGTGGTTTCCAATTTTCACTTGATGGAAAAAGTGTCAAATGCAAGCAGTGTAAAGTTGCAAAGTGTACAACTTTCATTCTGGAACTTGTGTGACCAAACGAAATGTTCCAATGCATCTAGATGGGTACACTTACTCTAGGCATGGTCCTCTTTCACATCCAAACATGCTGAATCACTTCGAGCTATGTTCAACCAGCTCAATCCCTTAAGGGTCTAAAGTGCAAAATGGCTACAATCTTTGACGGGCTATTACTTGGAAACTGTGATGCTTACGAACTCTTCGTCTAAGCCCACATGATTGTGTTGGGTCCCTCTACAATAACCTCTCTTGGTTTTTATTATCTCAAAGTTTTTTCCCGTGGTGATGACTTTTTAGTTGATGGAAAAAGTGTCAAATGCAAGTAGTGTAAAGTTGCAAAGTGGTGCAACTTTCGTTCTGCAACTCGTGTGACCAAATAGAACGTTCCAACGCATCCAAATGGGTACGTTTACACTAGGCATCATCTTTTTTTTCACCCAAACACGTCGAATCACTCTGAGCTACGTTCAACCAGTTCGATTCCTTATGATGGCATGCAAAACAATTGAAAAGAGAAACATTCACACGATAGTTGACAAGTCTGTGTTTTCCACACCAAAAGCATATGATCATCCTCAAGTCTAGCAAGGGCAAGACATTTTTTAATTATCCTCCTTGCTCTTACAACAATATACAACCAATTGAAAATGTGTTCAATGGTGGAACTTGGAAATAGTTTTTTTTCCTCGATTAACTTTGGTTGTGAAGCATTTTGTCATTTTCATTTGAAATGTTTTGCTACACTTGAAAATTGAAGTCTAAGAGAAAAAAGTGATACTCTCACATACATTTATTATTTGGTGTGATAAATAAAGTTTTCACCTAAGTCCATTTCTTAATTGTATTATAAATTATAAAGATTTCTCCCAAGTCCATTTCCTATACAGGAAATAATATTGCAAAAATTTGGCATATATATCTTTCGAAGTGTTTATATGGTGATGGATCAAGAACATAACAATTCATTCTATACTATGAGGATTATGCTATGAAAATGTTTAAAGACTATTCAAGATAAATGTTTGTATGATAATGTGTCAAGAAGTTAACTATTCATCATCTACTATGAATATTATGTTTTGAAAGTGTTGTGAAGATTATGTGTCCTTTGCTTGATTGAGTTGTTCCAATCAAAAGATTAAATATACTGGAATATTTTTATGAAACATCTTATGGAATACCAATTGAAAACGAGTTTTTCACTTTTAGATAAAGCATTTGATGGAACTCCTTGAATTAAACTGAATTGAGAAATGTAAGAACAAGGGAGCACTAGGAAATACATTGCTCAAGGATCTTAAATAAGCCTTCTTACCAAATTTGAAAAAGCATGATAAACCCATGGTTGAAAATTTTGTAGTGATCAAAGTGGGTACTAATTCTATATTACATAGATCATAATTCTTTTTTATCTTAAAAGATCTTCTAATTTTGGCAATGGTTTCACCAATCAGTTAAGGGTGAACTGTTCTTTATTCAATTATGCCTATGTGGGTTCATTTTCCTTAACTCCTATTGCAATTTTGGGTGGATTATTGCTTTCAAAGTATTGGGAATGCTTTGGGTAGATTTATATCCATTGATCCGATGGACATAGAAATATATCAAAGGGATTTCTTGACAAAGTTTGGTTTACAATTGGCGAGCGAGCATGGAAACACGCCATTTCTTATGAAAATGTTAGTGCAGAATATTTTTCCTAAAATATTCCTTTAGATAAGTTTGCTAGTTGTTAGATTTTTAGGATAATGATTGCTTAGTTGTGCAATCTTGCATGGATTTGCATGCCTATTTTCTAGTTGGCAGTTTCCATTCTATAAGGCTCATCTCTTGATATATATATATATATTATACTCATTCTTAAGCAATTATCAAGTTAATAATCAGTGCATTTATTTATATTTAATCTTTTCTTTTCAATTTGTACAATTTTGTAATTTGTAACTCTACTAGTATTCCTAGAAATATTGAAGTTGTTTAGCATCAACTAATAAAGTTTTTTTAGCATCAATCAATAAATATTCAAGACAAACCATGAAGGAAAACAATGAGCAAGGCTAGAGCTAACCAATTAATAAGTATACACATGAATAAGTCAAGCATACATGTGAATAAGTGAATCACAAGTACTCAAATACACAAAGCCTTGAAGTATACACATGAATACATAGTATACACATTAATACAAAGTATATGCATGAATACAAGGTATACACATGAAAAAAATTAAGTTGCAAAGTATACATTGGAATACACGTAAGTCACAAATTATACACATAAGTTGTAAAGTATGTACTTGAATACACGTAACTCATATCTATTGAACTATGGATTTATAATGCAAATATGGACACCATCGATAAAAAAGATTTTTATTAACCAAATATCCATGTAGGAATGCATCAATATATGCCGATATAAGTATAAAATGTATACAAAATAGCCATATAGGCTTACGAGAATGTCATATAGGCATACAATGTCAAATATATGCAATACAAAATATGTACAAAAATTCCATATAGGCATACAACAAAGGGCTTTGGAATCAAAAGTCATTGCTCTCCATGCTCTCAAAATAAACTCTTGCCCTTTGCTTGTCAACTAGATGGTGATAAGTCTATCACTCATTTATTTTGAGGTTGAGGAGTGCTCCTAGTGATCCTCCTAGGGTTTAGTTCTTGGTCAAGATTTATCAGTTACAATAACAAGTAAAGACATTAATAAATAGAAATTACATTATAAAAAATGATATATTTAACAAAATAATCACTTACCGCCACTAAAAGACCACTCTCCTTGAGGGAAATATTTGCATGCCCGTGTTGTGGTGTACTGAAGCCTTGCAAAAACCATCCAAAGAGAAATCAAACTATGAATCAATAATGGTTTGATTTTTCACTAACAACTATAACAACAAATGTAAATTGAAATTTAGTAATCTGCCTCATACCTCCGTGAGAGGCATCGAGGAGTCTATAGCAGAAGAAACACTAAGCTCCATTGCTCTATGAACATGTGGAGGTGTATCTACTTCCAACATCTGAAAAAAACAACAACAAATTATTCAATCACGAAAACTACAATAGTGATGTACGTCATGGCTTATAATGTATGAGATCATGAACAAAATTTTGAGTACTTAGTGAACTATATATTTTTGACTATCATGCTTACTATTTTCCCTATCCATAGCTTGTTCGAAAGCACCTACTTTAGGCTTTTATCCATAGCAACAAGGCAATGAACCGTTTGATAAAATGCTTTGGTATACATGTACGAAAACTGTGGTAGCATGGAGAAGGCAATGAACTGTTTGAAAGATGTGCAATGCAATGTAATCGATGAAAAAATCACAAGTTAAGCTCCTCCCAAAATGCAAGTGTGCAATTATAGGGTTTCTTGTCCGTGGGCAGCAAAAAACACAATCAGAATAAAATGAAGTCGTTTGCTTTTTTTTTCGTTTTAATGAGTTATATTGTGCTCGTGTTATAACGTGGGCGCGTTATAGGCTTGATGTGACTAAGTCTTTGGCTCGGTCACAACAAGCCATAACGCGAGCACGTTATAACACACTCGCATTATGACGTGCTCGTGTTATAGCCTATCAAATTATTTTTGAAAATTTGGCCACTTTTTGGCCCCCTATCTTTTTGCACCTGCCCCATAGAAAAATAGGTTCACCAATATGGAATGGGGAAAATGGGGTTGATGAACCTATATTTCCTTTATTTCATTATGAAATGTGATCCCCACAAATAATTGACTTACAACCCTTAGGTGAGTCAACTCAATGGGGGAATCTGTTGATTTCCTTATGAGTGAGGATGGGGGTATCAACCTAAAAAACACTTTTGGGAGAAAAACTAAAAATATTAAATCAACTCAATTATGCCCATTCAAACTTGAAACATTAATTTAAAGCATAATATAGACAGAAACAACAAAGTTCTGGTAGATATGGAAATGGAAAAGTGATGTGTACTTGTCACCAAAATGCAAATTCAAGAGGTTAACCGAGACTCATTCGCCTATAGGTGAATGGATCTTTGTATAAGGTTTTGAACCAGCTTTCGAGATCCTCTAGTGTTAGTCTATAACTTTTGTTTGATATGGGTTTCAATGCCAAAAAGTCAGAAATGGAGTTTGTAGGTGAGATTTTGTGGGTTGACAACAACTTTGATAAATTTTTGCAACTTTGACAACTTTTCCAATTTTTCTCTTCAATAGATCTTCAATCCTTCTTCAACCTAAGATCTGCAACACAAACATAAGAGGGAAAAATTGTTTGTTTTTGGTGAATGAGGGTTTGCCTTGGTCAAACCCTATTTCGGTAATTAAACCTTGAATTGAAATAATGAAATATGAAAATGAATGATGAGTGAAAAATTCTATTTTGCAACTCACCAAACCCTTGAATAAACCTTTGGAGGACTGAAATGTTGATCTTGATCTTGCATGAAATGGCTTCAATGTGTCATGCCCCAAAATTTTCACAACTAAACAAATACACAACTATCATTTTTTTTAAGAAATAAACATGAACAATCAACTATTAACCACATAGGAACATGGTAATATAATAATTGATAAGGTGATTCTAAGATATCCCTAATGATAATGATTTCGATAACATTATATTGACCTTATAATTACCTTTATTCCTTACCATTCCCTTTACATTACTAACATTACTAAAATTGACACTATTATCTTCAATACCCAAGATTATTATACCACCCCAAGAAGAACCTATTATGATGATTATGTCACTTCCAGTCTAAATATTATCCTTATTTGTATCACTAAAGATATTATTACTAATTTCACACTTAATATTCCAATCAACTACATTACTTATGAACATTATTAATATTGTCACTATATATTTTGATAAATAATGATTATATTAAACTTGTAATAATTAACACAACAAACAAATAGTGTCTAGTTTCAATGATTAAATTGTTAAATGGATTATCAATTATTGGTTAAACTCATGCTTAGATAATCTAACATCAACGAGGATAATTTAGATCTCCTTTTTTTTTCTAATTTCAGGTTTATTAAGCATGACTTTATTTAAAAGGGAGTATATTATTTAATAGCAAATTAAACTTATACTTCTTTACAATTCTACTCCTTTTTAGTAATTCACAACTCTAAGAATTAAATAATGGTGGTTAACTTTCTATCCTTTAATAATAAATAAATAGATATAAATCCTTTCTTTTTATCATTTAGTTTCAATTTTAGAAACTTCCTATTGATTGATAAATATGATATGGAAACTTCTATTTAACTACTCTTTAATCCTTATTACTAAATCTTCCATTGTTTTTTTTATGCAACTCATGCTTTTTACTTATTCTTTAATTAATGAATACTTTTCAAATATAAATTCACTTGTATAGTTTTATTTAAACTAATTTTTTTTCTCTATATTTTGATTTGGATGAGGATTCAAACTACTTAAGAAATCTATTTTCAAATCTGCAACTAGCTTTTTGGAATACAATTACACCAATTTATTTGCTAATTTTCATTTCCATTTGTATTTTGAATAGATCAACTTTAGTTCGATTATTTGATTGTTTGATTATTTTTGGTTTCCTGATTTCTTACAGGCTTCAAATTCTTTAACATGTTTACAGATTTGAAGATTGCAAATAGGCCTGGAATTTGACGGTCACCCCTACCTGTCATATGAAAATTTTATGATGGTTTGGTCATTTAAATGCCTGTCAAAAAAATTGTATAATTTATGAATTTTTATATAATTTTTTTTATAAATACAATATCTTGAAAAATCAGAAAACAATGATAATTATTAGTAATAAATATAAAAATCTACTGTTATAATTAACAATTAACAAAAATTTCTAAGTTCATATTAAAAACAAATCTTGTTAAATATATTCTAAAAGTTAAAAATAATTATATTCTATTTTGAAAAGATTCTAAATTAATATATATTTTTATAATAATATTATAAATGACATATTAATATAAAAAAAATGATAACTATTATAAAAATTTCAAAGTTTCTAAATTCATATTAGAAAGTATTCAAAAAAGTTACATTCTATTCTAAACTAATTTATCTTTTTATAATAAAAATTATAAAATGAGATATATTATAAATTAAAATACTATATTATATTTTGCTTATAATAATTTTTGACGATTTAATAAAAAATATAGCAAGTCAAACTATACGGTCTAATAAATTTTATAGCTGTAATATACGGTCTAAAATTGAAAAAACGGTCAAATAGACCATCAAATTCTAGGCCTGATTGCAAAGACTCACAAGTTATATATATATATATATATATATATATATATATATATATATATATATATAATCTGATCTTTGTAAATTTAAAATGCCTTAGGAGCTTTTCAGAGAAACGACCCCTTCTTTAGATTTTAAATTTTTTATTTTATTTGGTTCCTTATATATACATATATGTATATTGCTAAATCTATAATTTTTTTGGAGTATATTATGATATAATTTTTTTTTTATGTATAATATATATAGATTTGGAATTAGGCTGTGTTTTTATAATATATACAATATAAACCCCTTTTTTTATATAGAGTATACATAGATACATACACACACATATATATAATTGTGTGTGTATTTATATCTAAATGCATTTATGGAATTAGCATAACATTTTATTTTCCTTTCTTTTCTTTTCCAAAATGAATATTATTTTAATTATCATTCATTTTCAGTAATTGTTCTAATTTAAATAAAAAGACTCAGTGCATTTGAATTATCTTTTTAGTTGTTTTAACTAGTCAAAGTCATAATTTGAATGTTTTATTCACTAGGGAATGACAATTAGATTTAATTCATATAACCATTTAAAATGCCAATAATCTTTATGCTTTTATGAGAATAGTATTTCTCAACTTTAGATTTTATTTTCACTAATTAATTTTATTAAGAGTCTATACATTTTCATTTAACATCATAAGAAAGTTATTATGTTTGGACTAAAAGAATAAAACAATTCTCTTAACTATATCTTGCAACCATAACACACATATCCTTCTTTAGCATTTTTGCAACTAATAGAGCATTTCATGTTTTCAAAATATAATTTTTGGATTCCTATTTCACCTATTAGCTAGATGAAACATATAATCTAACCACAACACCCTTTACACTAATTAACATGGATTTTTTTTTTTAATTCCTTTAGGTCTTATTTGGGATCAAAACATTGAAAATAAAATTCCTAGATACCTTATCAAACCACCAAACTAACCTTATGAGGTATATCACATTCATAGACCCAAAATGTTAGCCACCTACATAACATCTACAACCCACATAACTTCACTCTATCAAAACTTGAACTTTTCCTATTCCACAAGGTGCATATATTTTGAGACTTGAAGGAACTCCCATTTGGTTTCAAACTTTAGTAGGTCCGCCTGAAGAGATAATCAACAACACAAAAAATAATAATATGGCCAAAATGCTCTCCTCCCAACCATAGGATTGAAGTTCAATCCACCCTCGAGCTCTAGGGGTCACATAGTTTTTCCTTAAACACACATCACCACTATTCACAAGGGTTCCTTAAACAAATTACACCACATACTATGCACAATGCCAGTTCACCCATGCTATAATCCATCACCCAAACCCTTAAATGGATATATGCATTAAGAGAAACTAAAACAAGGTGGAACTCCAACAAGACAAAGCTAAACACATAATTTCAACAAATACCTCAAAAGGATCTAGCAATAAGTTGCACATAAAATTCAAAACATGAACAACATTTTGTGCACCATAACCAAAGATCTACAAAGGGGTAGACCTTACCAAACTAAGTACAAATCCAAAAGGTGATAGCCTCTCCTTCTCCAAGCCCTATTCTTCCATTCTTCCTCTCCCATCCTCTCCTCTATCTCCACGAAGAATTCTCCTTTCCAAAATGAGAAAGCATCCCAAGGACAAAAGCATAACCAAAGAAAAAAGAGAGAAGCCAAGCCAAGAGAGGGATTCCCCTCTCCTTTCAAAAATAAGGAACATATAGAAGGGAAAAGGGCAACTAACTCCCCAAAACTTCCCAACCACCCAACCAACTCCCATTTTCGCCACTTTTCATAAGTGGGAAATGAGAGTGGGTTTTAAACTTTATTTAAGTGATTTTATAGAATAAAAAGACCCCTACTCTATAGACCAACCACCTAGGGCATCTTTTAAACAATTAAAACCACATAAAGACGTTATAAAACCTAAAATGAATAAGGACATTTAAAGAGGTGACTCAAGGGTCTAATAATCAACATCTCTCACATGCACTTGACCCTTACAAAACAAGGTTGAATGCATATCCTTGACAATACTAGAAATTTCCAAGAATGACATAAGGGAAATAGCTATGTGACCCCTTCATTGATAGTGACCAATTTTAACCTGTTTACTCAACCAGAAGGAGGTGTCAGTGTTTCTCATAATTAATAGTATTTGAAACAAAGAGCATATGAAAATTAACCTTCTAATGATAACCAAATAAGGAATTAAATCTACATAAGTAATATATAACTTAAGTCTTCCAACTTGCAGAATTCCTTTTAGAGCCAAGCAATAGTTGATCATGTTATTTAATATCAAAATATTACAACTTATCAATCATCTATTTAACCTATAATGAATACTACCACAACTAAATATCAAATATCAATCATTACCTTTATATTCACTTACACTCGTAATATAAATAACCTAACATGATGAAATCCATTAATATACATAATGATATTACCAATAACAAAACCTCTCAATCATTACATACTTACGTAGATAGGGAATATACCTCATCTGGCTATCACACGAAATCACAACAACCACTAGTTAGTTAGTTAACAATAAAAAATATAAAGAACTTGATGTATAGGAACAATAATCAACAATGTATATTTTCCAACACAAAAGAACATAAAATATAGGACATAAACCATTGATGACTAATAAGATCAACAAGGCCACAAGGGGCGGGGTCTTACACAATGGATGTGGATCTTGATACTTGAAATATGATGTGAATGCTTGCTTGGATCTCTAAAACCTACATCACAATGTTAGCTCCAAAAACATGCATGATTGCAAGAGACTTTGACATGATGCTTGATATCTTGATTGCTACAATAAATCACTGATAAATATACTCTTGAATGCCCTTGATCATAATCTTTTCTCTTGTGTAATCTCTCTTCTTGCTTTTTGAAAAATATTCTAGGATTTGAATTGATGGAATAACCTTATATTTATAGGTATGTATCCTTAATTTCCCAAAATTTAAACATTACAAGCCGAAATTGAAATCTAAATTTGGGATTATAAAAATACCCCAGAAAAATGTTTTAAAAATGCGTTCAAAGGCCTAGGGAGGACCCATTCGCCCATAGGCGAATGGGTCCCAGGTCCCTATTCCTAGAACACACATTGCTCAAGGTGAAGTATTATGTGTTGGCATTAATTGTTGTCAGGTTTTCCCTTTGGAAAATGTAATTTATTAGGCTTTGTAGATGTAAAATAGGGCTTATTAAGGAATTACTAATTCCATTTTAATTGAGGGGACCCAAAAAAAGTGTGAAAATGTAGAGTACATTTTTCTACACTACATTTAGCCCTCACTTTAGTGAAAGAATGAGCACAAGTGCAAACTCACACTAAAGTAGGCAAATAAGTGTCGAGAGGGGTCCAAGTGCACAAATATCAATGGGATAGGATGCCAAGGATCAAGGAGGTTGTGTAAGCCCCCAAGATCCAAGATTCCATGGCAAACCAACATAAGCACAAAGGGACACACATGAATGTATGATGTGAAGCAACAAGACAATACACAAACATACAATGTTAAAGTTAATACGAAGAGGAAAGAAAGATGGACTAGCATGTTGTATTATGCCACATCCATCAAATACAGTCATAAGGATGTAAAATCACTTATGACACACATGGCTCTACAAGAAAGCAAGTTGTGTTATGCTCAGTGGCCATGGAAAATATGCTCACAAGGGCTAGTGAAATTTGATATACACTAGGTGAGCCCCCAAGACAGTGAGAAACTCATAATAGGTCGGTATGTACCCACAAAAAGGTGGTTGATGGGAAAGTCATACCAGGTATATAGGCTCCCATGTATCAACTATACCAAATTTATACCTCCTGATAATTTTGATAAGGCGCCACAAAAATGGTCACAAGATT
This sequence comes from Sequoia sempervirens, assembly GCA_007258455.2. NCBI lineage: Eukaryota > Viridiplantae > Streptophyta > Pinopsida > Cupressales > Cupressaceae > Sequoia > Sequoia sempervirens. Next base: position 53,391 of record VDFB02350628.1, read on the forward strand.
GGCAAGCTGTGTTATGCTAGGCACTCATGAGAAAGGATCTGTTGACAAGAAAGTTGTGTTATGCTTGGTGTTCTTGACAAAGGTTGTACATGCAATGAGATAGGATATTCAAAGGGTTTTTTCTTAGTTCATGAAAGGTCTCACCTTAGGTAACATCGTGCCTAATATCTCCAAGAGAGGACTAGTCGAGGATAAAAGATTCACAACTTAGGGAATGAAGTCTATAGCAATACCACTAAGAGGAATAGCATATGCTCAGAAAGGTCACAATATTTAAGGACATCAAACCCAATGTCACCAAGAAGAAGACACATCACGTGAATTGAGAAGACCACACTTTAAATAAAAAGTTCATACTTCCTAGGAGATGTATGCTATCATGACTAAGAAGGGAACATGCAAACAATGAATGGGGGACCATATGCCCCAATTAAAATGTCAACATACTTGCTATGTTGGTATTTTAAGTAGAAAGAGAGGAAGATGTGATCCTTGAAAATAATGCACACCTCAAAAAATAGTTATCCTTTTTCCCCCAATCATAGAGACAAAGGCAACCACCAAGAAATATCATGTTGCTACCAAGAGAGTTATGGTTGCACCTAAAATTGTACCACCATGAATGGCAATGAGAAAGAAACATAAAGCTACCAATGCCACATAGTGATGAGCAACATGATAGGATGAAAACCATTATCAATTAGAGGAAACAGGTGCATCAACACAGGGAAGAGCACCACAATCCTTAAGATGTTGAATTTTATCACTCAAAGCCTTACATTCATTAGTAGAATGACCATGAACTCTATGATATGAACAAAATGAATTTTTTTTGTAAAATTTCTTTCATGTTCTTGGAGGGAGAGTAATCAAGCAAGCTTTGATAAGCCTCGACAAGATACACTTTTTTATCTCTTGATCAATAGAAGATGTTCCTTTATTTTGCAACAAATATATCTCTTGCTTAGTACAGTGTGTCATACATACACAAGACTCTTTAGATTATGGGATTTCTACTCTCCCTTAAAGGAGGGTGTAAAACTAATGAGCCCCAATCATTACTAAGACATGTTGTTGAAGATTTTGTAGGAGTGTTTTGCGTGATGACATTGATATTAAGTGAAGGTTTCTTTGTTTCTTTCGAGGGACAATAACCAAGACCACTAGTTGTTTCTATCAGTTTAGGATGCACCAAGGTTAAAGTTGTCTTAGAAAAATATTTTGTAATAGTGTTGGTATTGAGTGAAGTATTTTTTGATGTTTTTGTTTCTTTTGAGGGGCAATAACCAAGGCCACTAGTGGTTTCTTGTGTGTTAGGCTCTATAGGGACACTGATGCCTTATTCTCTTGCATTGGACATCCTTTTCCACTATAACCAAGCTGTTTCAAAATTTCATAGCCTCTTCCATAAAGCTTTTCCATTTCTTTTGGATTTGGTGGTTGTTCATAATCAACTTCATTAAAGTTTGTTGTGTAATTTGTTTCTTCTTCTAAAGTGGTTGAAGTGGATGCTTTCAAAGGTTCTTCCAAATTTTGTGCTGACATTATCATTGGTTCTTTTCCCTTTTTAGACTCTTTTGTTATGATCTTGTATTCTCCCATGAATGTAGGTGTGAAATCTAAGGAACCCTAATCATCCTCCAATAACTTTGTGACTTTTTCAATATTGTTCTCTTTTTGTTCCTCTTGCACGGGTTCTACTTTTTAAGTTGGTATCAATTTATTCAAAGGACTTTCCTTGTCTTTCTCTATGTGCAAGAAACTTTCTGGCTTAGGGTCGTCCTTGATTGTGTAAACCTTGTTGTTGTAATGTACTTCAATATACGATGAAGAGTTGAAGGCACGACATGCATTTCATGAATCCATGGTCTTCCCAAAAGAATATTGTATGAAAGATCTTGAGGCATAACATGGATAGGAGTTTGCAATTTGGCCTTTTGAACTTGTATAGGCAATGTGATCACACCAAGTGGTTGTTTTCCTACATTATCAAATCCATGGATAGATAAAGAGTTTGGTTGTATTTGGCTTTTGTCAACTCCTAGCTTGTCCAAAAATTTTATGCTACACATGTTAAGGGTTGAGCCATTGTCAACAAGTGTTCGCTTTATCCCACATCTATTAATGACAACCACTATCATGAAAGCTTCATTTTGTTTTTGTACTTCCAAAGGAGGTAGATCACTTTGGTGAAAATCAATGTCTATAAATTAACTGAATTAATTCCTTGGATTAGGGTTGCTACATCATTTGGATTCACATTAGGAGGGATAAAAACTTGTTGTAAATCACTTTGAAGCATGTTATGATAATTAGGTGAGGCTTGAATAAGATCCGATAAGGATATCTTAGTGGGAGTATTTTTAAGTTGTTCAACAAGATCATACTCCTTTACACTATGTAAAGGCAACTGAGGAGCACTAGGCAAGATAGGTTGAGGAAATGGTAATGAAATGGGAGTGGTTTGTGGTTTCCTATTGTTCCTTGTATTATATGTGTGAGCAACGGTATTATAAATCAATTTCTATGAAACATTGTTACTATTAAGTTGCATTGTAGAATTTAGAACAACTCCTAGGGATAATGGCTGCTTTTTAGGTGGTTCTATGATAAGCACAGGTTTTTTTTTCTCTTGAGGTTGATTTGAGGGTGGGTAAATGGTAAGAAGTGGCTCTGGAGATGACTTGGGAGGTCCAATAATTAGAGGACTTGTAGGAGGTCTAAGAATTGGAGGACTTGAGGGAGATCTAATGTTCATAACCTCAAAAGACTTATCCTTATTTTGATGATCTTTTAGTGAAGGAGAGTCTAATTTCACCTTATCATATGCATCTAATGAAGCCACATTACTATTGTTTGAAAGACATGTATCAATTCTATCATTTTCTTGCACCATGATATCTTCCCTAATAGGAGAGTTTTTAGGAGTGGAGAAAACAAGATGTTCATCACATTACATGGTTAGATTTTGTAAGATAACTTCATCACAAGTAGGGTTGGCATCAAGAGAAGAATAACTATCATTTTATTTCTTACCAATGATTGCATCCTTTTGTTCAATTATATGTTTCCAAGTGAGAGAAGTATTAGGAGAGGGAGAAACTAGATTCTCATGACTCTCAATGAGTGTATCTTCTAACACCAAAATATCTTCTTCACAAATAGGAGAGATATTAGGAGAAAAAATGTGATTTTCATGATTGTATCCTCTTTCACTAAAGCATTCTCACAAGTGGGAGATGAATGGAGACTAGGTAAAGTGATGTTAAGAAATGCACCAATGATCTCATTCTCTTGTGCCATAATATCTTCCCAAGTAGGAGATTTTTTAGGAGAGGGACTTTCAAGATTGTCATGACTCTCAATGAGTGTATCTTCTAACACCAATATACCTTCGTCACAAGTAGGAGAGGTATTGGGAGAAGAGCAACTATGATTGTCATGATTGTCTATGCTTACATCCTCTTTCACTAAAATGTTCTCACAAATAGGAGAGATATTAGGGGATGTGGAATTAAGGAATGTGTCAACAATTTCACTCTCTTGCACTAAGAGACTCTCATAACTAGGAAGGATATTGGAAGAATGACTAACATACTTGTTAATGAGCTTTTCTTGGCATACTTGGAAAGGAAACATACTAACATTGTGGATTTTGAGTGTGTGCCTGAAATGAAAAGTAATCTATCCAACTTATGCAATGATTCAAAATGTAATACTTGTCCTATAGGTTTAATGATTTTGAATATTGAAATGCAATATAATTTTTTTTATGAGTTTTCAACAAATGAGACAAAATAACTCCTTTTCTTGTACATATACTAACTGTTTTTTAGAATTTCAAAATATAGTTTGAACAACGGAAACAAGAAGCTAAAACAAAGATTTAGACACACTTAGAAATTGGTCAGAATGTTTGTACAAGGAATCATTCACCCATGGGCGAATGGTTCCTTGCTCAGGGTTTTTAAAAATATAAATTTTCAAATTTTGGGCTTTTGTACATGTGATTTCTATTTCTAGTTGCAAACAATGATTTTTGTAACAGGTTTTTCCAAATTAAGGTGTCTAAATGCAAGTGCAAATAAGGTCAAATGATGAAAAAGGTGACTATTTTTAGAATGCAATTTGAACCTAAATCTGAACCTATATAATTGAAGAATGATCTTGATGCAAGTACAATGCAAGATTAATGCAAACCGAATGCAAGTTTTCTATTTTTTTTATGAATTTAAGTGATGCAAACATGCAAGATTAAACCTTAAATGCAATGTTCAATAATTAAAGTTTAAAGAACCCTAAATTTAATGCAAGTAATACAAATATAATGCAAACTTAGTGCAAAATCTAGATCTAGCACTGAAATAGACTCCAATTTTCAAAATTTTGTTGTACATAGTCGAGTTCACCAAAATGAAACATAGAAAAATAGGTTCACCAATTTGGAATGGGGAAAATGGGGGTGATGAAACTATATTTCCTTTATTCCATTAGGAACTGAGATCCCCAAAAATAATTGACTTACAACCCTTAGGTGAGTCAACTCAATGGGGGGATTGTTGATTTCCTTATGAGTGAGGACGGGGGTATCGGCCTAAATAACACTTTTGGGAGAAAAACTAAAAATAGTAAATCAACTCACTTATTCCCATTCAAACTTGAAACATCAATTTAAGGCATAATACAAATAGAAACAACAAAGTTTTAGTAGATCTGGAAATGGTAGAGTGATGTGTACCTATCACCAAAATGTAGATTTGGGAGGCTAACTGGGACTCATTCACCTATAGGTGAATGGGTATTTGTGTAGGTTTTTTAACCAGCTTTCAGGATCCTCTAGTGTCAATTTGTATCTTTTGTTTGATCCAGGTTTCAATGTCGAAAAGTCAGAAATGAAGTTTGTAGGTGAGATTTCATGGCTTGACAACAACTTTGACAACTTTTCCAATTTTTATTTTCAAGAGATCTTCAATCCTTCTTCAACCTAAGATTTGCAACACAAACATAAGAGGGATTTTTTTTGTTTTTTGTGAATGGGGGTTTTCCTTGGTCAAACCCTATTTTGGTAATTAAACCTTGAATTGAAATATTGAAATATGAAAAGGAATGATGAATGAACAATGCTATGTTGCAACTACCAAACCGTTGAATAAAACTTTGGAGGACTAAAATGTTGATCTTGATCTTGCATGAAATGGCTTCAATGGATGTGGATCTTGATACTTGAAATATGACTTGAATGCTTGCTTGGATCTTTGAAACCTACATCACAATGTTAGCTCCAAAATCATGCATGATTGCAAGAGACTTTGACATGATGCTTGAGATCTTGATTGCTGCAATAAATCATTGATAAATCTGCTCTTGAATTCCCTTGATCATGATCTTTACTCTTGTGAAATTTCTCTTCTTACTTGTTGAAAATTCTTCTAGGATTTGAATTGATGAAATAACCTTGTATTTATAGGTATGCACCCTTAATTTCCTAAAATTTAAACATTACACGCTGACATTGAAATTTGAATTTGGGATGATAAAAATACCTCCAAAAACGTGTTTTAAAAAATGGTTTCAAAGGCCTAGGGAGGACCCATTCACCCATGGGAAAATGGGTCCCAAGTCCCTATTCCTAGAACACACATTGCTCAAGGTATAAAGTATTATGTGTTGGCATTAATTGTTGTTGGATTTCCCCTTTAGAAAGTGTAATTTATTAGGCTTATAGATATAAAATAGGGCTTATTAAAGCATAATTAAGTCCATTTTAATTGAGGGGACCCAAACAAAGTGTGAAAATGTAAAGGAGTACATTTTTCTACACTACACCATATAAATCAAATCACACGAGGGAGTTGTACCTCTAAAATTTAGAGGAAAGTCACAAATGTAATTGTGACCTTTCCAAAGTTGTTAACGTTGTTGGCCCTTGAGCACCCTGGGCAATAGAGTTGATTTTTATATATCATAATAAAAGTGCCAATTCATTCGCCAACATATTTTTGACAACTCTTGCTAGGGAGAAAGAAAATTATGATGGGTTGCTACTAGGCCATGCAACAAACGGTACTCCCGCATGAGAATGTTTTTCTTGTACTACAACGTAGTTTATATTGGGTGCAATTAGAACAAGAAGATATTATCTCCCAATTAAATACACTCGCTTGGAGGTACAGGAGTGTTGTAAATTACATGCGAACCAACCTTTTTTTGGAAGAAGAAGAAGAATGGGCCCAACAACCACCAAGACATGTGGTTGAACATCCTCCTATGTTGGAATTTTTTTACTATGATAATCCACCTTGATGTCCTAATTAGTGTCCTAATCAATGATAATCCTCTCAGTCCTTGTAGTTGGTGACTCTGAATATTCAATGGCTTCAAACCGCTAGGGTAATTGTATTGGACCACTAGCCCTATCTCAATGCAATGATTTACCATATGGCTCAATAAAAAACTTTCCAAAATTCTCCAGTACAAATTTGCAAGATCCTGAAGAACACATTCTAGCCATGACTATCGTAAGCAAGATCCTAGGAATCCAAGAAGAAGATGTTTTTTGAGACTTTTTGCTAATAGCCTGATTGAAAGTGCGACAAAGTGGTTCAGGGGGCTTGAAAAAGGACGTTTAATTGGTTAGAGAATTCTTGAAAGGAAATTTCTTAGATGGTTCAAAGATGTCAACATTGCTTCTTTACTTCGACATTTATTTTAGATTGTAAAAGAAGAAAAATAATCTATGAGGGATTTTGTTTGCTGTTTCAATCGAGAGATTCAATGGATTCTGGTTCTTGAGCAGCCAAGAAAGGTAATTCAATCTCACATACTTCTTCTTTGGATTCTGAAGTTCAAGTTATTCTTAAGAGAGACAAAGTTTGTGGAATTGAACAAGCCCAACATGAAGCTATGAGCATTGAGGATGATTTAATTACTGTGGGATGTGGAAATGAGATTGTTCCAAAGAGCCTATTCATACCCATGAATCACTTGTTTACAAATATTCAAATCCTCAATACATCTCAAATCAGCCTTGTCTTATTGCTGAGAACATGAATCTGATAGTCTTGAGTCCCACACACTTCAACGATGATAGGAAGGTAAATGGAAGGAATGCAAATCAAGTTTTGAATGCTTAGGTGTATAGTTTAAGTACTACTAGGATGAGGAAGACCTTAGTTCATCAAAAGAAGATGAAGATTATTCACCCCGGGTAAGACATGCTCGTGCATTGCAGTCCTTTTTCTCTAGTTCCTTCTCAGTTGATACAATTCCTTGTGACCTTTATAAGGAAAATCAATTACTAGATTCCTTGTACATCTCAGAATACGAAGCCTTTACTTTTGAAAATTCTGATCATGAAACTTTAGATATGATAAATGAGGTAGATGAAGATCCTTTTGTTCAAGATGGAGTGGTGGCAGGGTTCGTAGTTGATAAACAATCCACTGATTTGCAATTTGATCTAGATGAGTAAGGTAATATTCTAGTTGGAGATGAAAAAGAGGAAGCAAAGTGGTGTGTAAATTCCAATCCTCTATTTGTTTTTGATGAGCCATTTGAAGTACTAGTAATCCCCTGTTTGAAAGTTCATATTTTTGTCTCCATGATGATGTGGTGAGAGAAGTTGTCTATTAGATGAGTACTAATGGAATAAAGAATTCAAAAATAAAGGATGAAAATATAGATGAGTTATAGGAGCATAATGGTAATGAAGTGGTAATTCATGTGATAGAAAGTCATGGTGCTTTAGTTACATGGGAAGATTTAAATTCTTTTCGTTGGGCGGAACTCATTCTAATGCTTGGGTCTTTGAAAGAAATAACATGTAACATCGGTGAAACAATGCAAAGTCATCTTCATCAGAAGGAAAGGTTGTATGATGAGCAGTGGTTTTTTGGGGATGTGATGATTAATGAAACTTCCTTCGACATTTACGACGTTGTATAGGCTATTCTAATCTTGGCTCTTCTTCAAAAGCTACATGAAAAGATTGGCTTTTTCAGATCTGGCTCATTCTTTTCCTAGCTAGCCAATGGTTTTGTATGAACAATATTTCTCCTATATTTTGGTAGGTGGTGATATCCTAGTTGTCATTTTAGAAGTGCTTGGTATGGATCTCATCAAAAGATTTATTTGACACAATGTCAACATTGACATCTCTTCCATATTTGTGTGTAATATCTATACCCTTATTAGTGACAAGGAATTTACCAAGGCCATGGGACAATATTACATCTGGAATTAGAACATGATAGATATAGAAGTGATTGTTGACAACATTGCTCTTGTAAGTGTGAGTACTCTTCCTCTCAAAGGATTTGAATGCCTATGAGTTTGTTCATTTGATATTACTTGTGGCATTCATGGTATTGGATAAAGAAATTGTAAATATTTAAGTTTCTCAAAAGTTTGATGAGTTTTTACAGCTTATCATTGGATGTTTTGGCACTCCGTGAACGTAAAAGAGATCATTCCATTTTGTTAATATCCTGTAATCAGGGCATTTCATCAGAACGTATTTCTTTGAGGCATTCTGTCAAACAGTTCAGGTGCCTTGTCTATGCTTCCACATTTTGCATATGCTTCTGTCAAACAAATCTTGGAGGTATTCTGTCAAACAGTTCACGTACCTTGTCTATCCTTACACATTTTACATACATGTATAACAGGGCAGTTGCAGAGGAACAAAGCATACTAGTGCAGGGTCTATAAAAAGTTCAGTTATAAATGATAAAGTATGCTGGGGACTTATTCTATGGGTTCTGAATTGCAATTTCAGTTATAAATAATAGTATGCTGGGGACTTGTTCTATGGGTTCTGAATTGCAATTT
>VDFB02350629.1:0-27039 GCA_007258455.2 Sequoia sempervirens
TAAATATTTTACACAAAAGGATGCATGCATCGATAATCATGATAATCATAATTATTCTTCTCTTGATATCTCTAACATTGGTGTTGAAGGTATCTTGATGAAATAAGACACAATCTTTGAAGATCATGAAATTCTTTCTTGTCTTCCTTCTCCTCCTACTTGCAATGAAATTATGACACACAAAGCTGAAATCATTTCCACTACCTTACCTAGTCCTCATTCATCTCCCAACACCTCCCCTACTTGTGAAAATCCTTTAGTGAATAAGGATAGAATCATGAATGATCATGACAAACACATTTGTGTGGAGGATATTATTGAGAGCTATGAAAATCCTACCTCTCCCACTCAAGAAGACATTATAGAAAATGAGGATTTAAGTATATATAATCATGACAATCAACCCTTTTCTTCTCCTAATATCTTCTCTACACATGAAGAGGATAGTTTAGTGTTAGAAGATATCATGATGGAAGATCTATTTGAACAAAAAAGTCCAATCATTAGTAACCATGATCCTCCTAGTTATACTTCTCTTGATGCCTCTCCTATGAGAGATGAAGCTATCTTGTCAAATCCAATTATGACATGTGATGAACATATTAGCTCTCCTCCTAGGGTCGATATTATGTAACATAAGAATGATACCCTAGAGAAAGCAGACAACCAAATAAAGCCTTCTTCTCACATCACCACTATTGATATTCAAAAAAATCCAACCCTTAATCATCTCCCTATGTGTGCTAAGAAACAATCTCACAATACACCCAACCTCATTCTTACAAATCATAGTCTTCGTGATTGTCCTTTCATAGAAATAAACCCATTCAATAAACCTTCACTCAACATCAATACTATCACCCAAGATTCTTCCAAGAAAACTCTACCCTTGGTACATCCTAAATTGATAGCTATCTCATTAAACATGTATTGATTCTCAGACACTTTTTTTCCTTATCCAAATAAATAACATTAGTTTTTGCTCCTTTCCATGTAATAGTTATAGGATAATAGCATACTCACTATTGCATATTTTTCATCCATAGCAAGGGGCAGCATACCATGATCCATTCCAGGCTCACCCTTGTCCTACACTAAATGGGGGAAAAGGGTTAGAAATCCCTATCCCCATATGTCACTTGTCATTGTCTCTTTTTGGCTAACTGTTAACCTTTCATGAACGTATAAGATCAAGCTTGGGATGTGGATGAAATGTCTTAGGATTGACTCACATGTGACATACTCCCTTTCTTTATGACATGGCTTATTGAAAACATATGACTTGGCATAGGGATTTTTGAATAAGTTATCATACCTTCTTCTACTTTAAATAAATTTCTCATTGTAATGGTGTAGCAACCACTTTAAAGTGGGGGCATACATAGACAACATCTTTTTTCAAATTTAATGGCATGATTTACTTTTTCTAGTGACGTGTCCTCTCCTTGGTGGTGTCATTGGTTTTTATGCCTTTCAAGAGGTATGATCAACTGAAGTGGCCTTATGCGAATGAGGCATCCCATGGATAATGATCTTACAAGGAATAATGATCAACTATGTGAATGAGGAATCCCATGGATAATGATATAACACCCTCACTTGTCCTCTCTTAGAGACATTAGGCACAATGCTCCCTAAGAAGAAGACCTTACATGAACAAAGAAAAATCCCCTTTAGAAAAATATTCAAAAACATTTACAAAAAGCATTACATTTTGGTGCCTTATCTATGTTATCAGGAGCATAACTTTGGTATGGTTATTATAAAGGGAAGCCGCACACTAGCAAGAATTTCTCATTATATGGCGGGAAACCAACATACTGCTATGAATTTCTTAATAAAACCACTACTTTCAGACAACTCACCCCACATATGACCTTATGTTTTGTGGCCCCAGAGTGAGTGCATCTTTTCCATTTCGTTTTCCTTTCTTTCCATTATATGATTATGTATCTTGTTGGTTTTACTTAGGAACTTGAATCTTGGGGGCTTGACCGCCTTCTTGATCTTTTTCATTCTTTGTCATCTACATTTGTACACTCAAATCTCTCTTGAATGTCTACTTTAGTGTGAGTTTGCAGCAAGTTCATCCTCTCACTAAAGTGGGGGCTAAATGTTGCATGGAAAAATGGAAATTTATTTCTTGACATGGGAATAATTCACAATAAATTGGACTTAATGAGGGATTTATTTAGTGTTGTGAGTTGTTTTATGCATCCACACTAGGTCTTGGACCCTTGCAAATGCATTTATCAGTGTCTTGTAAAGGTGTTGTAAAGTTTTGTAAAATAATTTCATGCCTCTCTAGAATTAATGAACACATTCTCCCTAGTTCAACAATGCAAAAAGTATTTAATTACATTATCACATCAATATAGAAACTTGTAAACTATATTTAACTTTTACCTCGAGTATTTGTAATGTGTCTTACATTTTACATTAGGATTTTGTGCCTTTCTGGGCTAGAGTGGACTCGTTTTGTGTTGTAAAAGTGTATTTAATCACATTTCACATTAAATTCTCTATCCCAAGCCTAATTGGCATTCAAATCATCATTAATAATTTCTGACCCCATATTGCATCTGAAGGCATAATTTGTTAAAGAAATAGTGATAAAGTCACCATATTTCCTCATTCTCTAACAACCCAATTTGGAGAAAATGGAGCCTTGAATAATTCACCATCTATGGAAGAATTAGTCCCTACTAGGTGGGGCAGTTCATAGCAGGTGGCGAATGTATTCCATTTGGTTTAATTTTGACTTTTGAGCAGAAAAGAATAGGTTTTAAGTTTAATTTTTCTTCATGTCGGCCTTGGGGATCCAATTTATGGGAAAACTAGGAGAATTTCCTATAAAATAATAAAGTCTCACAAGCCCTAATTTTACATCTACTAACTCATTCACACATCTCTTCTCATTCATTCATCATTTATCTTCTATCTCAAGTCAAGCAAGTTAGGGTTTCATCATTGCAAGTCATCAAGATAACTTCCTAAGACATTCAAGGGAAGATTCTTAATGTTTTGTTAAATAAATTCAAGATAAATCTTCATGGTAAGGTAATAACTCCATTTTTTCATGATCATTACATTCTTTTCCTCGTTTGGTTTAATTATCTATAAATGGTTTTGACCAAGGTAAACCCCCATGCCCTAACATGCAACATTTTTATTTCTTGTCTTGTGTGTTTGCATATTTAGACATCTTAGAGGTTTGGAAATAATTGAGGATCAAGTTTAAAATTTTTTCAAGTCATCTCTTCATTGTATAAGGAAAAAATGAACAAAAAGTCACCTTTAGGCCCAAATTTGATAGTTTTAGAACCAAACCCTTAGAGAAGCATAAAGTGTAGATCGAAGGCTCTTGTTTCCACCTTTGAATCTTCAAAAATTCAAAAGTGGAATCATTCACCATGGGGTGAAAATGAGTCCCACTTCCATGCCTAATTTTGGTTTTCTATAGTTTTGGATACCCATTTGTCTGAAATGGGCTTCAGTTCATTTTTCCAAAACTGGGATTAGTTCACCTAGAATGTCGAATGAGTCCCACCAGGCCTAAAAATTAGGATCACTAGCATTCCAAAAGTAATTTATAGTCTTCATCAATATCTCAAGTGCATAATTTTAGTTTCATCCATTTCTATTGCAATTTGTATTCATTTCTCATTCATTTCTGCATATCACATTGTGTTTTCAAACATTGCACATTTCATTAGTTTTTGCATTTAGATCATTGTATTTAGATGATTTTCCATCATACCTTCATTAGTTTGAGTGAACAACCTCAATTTTAGTGTTCTATCTCTCTCCTTTTAGGTGAAAGATCCTAAGAGTGCAAGAGAAGTCCATAGAACACACCATAAAATTGATGGTTTAGCCCAGAAGGATAAATAATACATAGATAATGTTACCTTGGTATGAAATCTTTTTCAAAGTGATGTTTGCACCATGAGTTTCCACCAAATGTTTTTTGATGGATTTTTGAACAGCTTGAAGACCTACAATAGGTTTTTCCACAAAACGTAATAAATTGCTATAACTAGCATGTAGAGTATAACTCATACATCTTCATAATAATTGCATAGTTAATCATAATAGCTCCTTTTTCACAATTTTTTCCATGTTTCTAATTCCTTGAAAACATGGTCTTCATTGATGAAAGTGTTAAAAAAATGTTTCATTTTTTCCCTTTAATTTCCTTGACTATCTTTTAGGATACTCAATTCATCAAACAATTTTCTAGGATTTCAAATGATGGAAAAGACTTCTATTTATATGAATCAATTCCTTGTCCCAAAAAATTAATTATTGTAGTGACAAAAAAAATCCCTTTTCCTCACTTAATTTTGGAATGATTAACATTAATGAGTCTAATGTTGCCTTGATTTAGTGTTGTAATGTGTTTTTACACATTTACATTAAGTTTAGGGCCCTTATAAGCTAAATAGACCTAATTTTTAACTAATTTAGTGTTGTAAAGTGTATTTATTTACTTCTCCCCACTAATTTTTGGGCCCTCTTTCATTCATGACCTTCAAATCATCATTAATAGGCCCCTAAGACCCTTTATTATGCATCCCAAGGCTTATTTCAACCAAAATCCCAACAAACTCAACAAATACATTTAAGTTTCTAACCTCCCGACATTTCCTCAGCTCGAAAAGCTACGGTGGGACTTGTATGCCACCTTGGGCGTATGAGTCCCCCTAGGTGGAATCCATACACCACCTTGGGATTATGAGTCCCATTTGGCCCCTTTTCCAGGGTTTTAAGAGGGAAATTAGGGTGTTCAATTCATTTTTTTTGAATGTTGATATTTGGGATATAATAAATGATAAATTACATGGAGTTCCTATATAATGAAGGTTTAAAATGATTATTTCACCTAAGTGTTCCTAATAATCTTCAAGAAAGAGAGTCTCACCTATATCTAGAGCCTTCAAGAGATATTTTCAAGTATCCAAGAGTACTCAAGAGTTTACAAGAGCATTAAGAGTTGATTATTAAGCATTTTGGAGTATCAATTGAATATTCAAACATCATGTCAAGGTCTTCATATTCATCATGTGTGTTTGTGAGCTAACAAGTTGATGTAGCATTTGCAATGCAAGTTTAAGAATTCAAATCCATATCAAGTGTTGTGATCAAGATCTAGATCCTTTGAAGCCAATTCAAACAAGTTACAGATATACACTCCAGGGATTCAACAATTTTTGGTGATTTGTTACATTTATTTGTTCATTCATCACTCCATGTTATTTCAATTCATTTCAAAGTTTAATTACTTAAATGAGGTTTGATTGAGGTAGACCTCCATCCACTATTAAAAGAACATTTTTCTCTCTTGTGATTTGTTCTTTGAAATTTTTTTTGAATAGGAATGAATCACCACCTTGGGTGTATGAGTCCCTATACAAGCATCTATCCAGTTTTTCATAGGATCCCAATTTGTCACCTAAAGATTACAGTTTTTTCCGAAAAATACTAGACTAGTACTAAATCATCCAATTTAGCATATGAGTCACAATTCACATCAAGATCAATAATTTTTAGAGTTCTTAGGTATTTCTTAGTCATCTTCATTTTCTAGGTGCTTCTATCCTCATCCTAAGTTTATTATTTTCATTTTGAGTTCCATTTTATAGGTTACATATCTAGATTTGCATATTACATTCATTTCCTTCTTTCTAAGATTTTTTTTAGTGGTGAACCCTCTTTAATCACACCTAAGGAAACCATACAGGTACGTGTAGGATCATCATGGAAAAAATAGTCCCTTAAGTGGCAAATTTTTTAGAAAAATCATAGTTACGCAACTTGACATAAAATTTTGAATAAATTATCTATATTATTTCAAAAATATGTATGAATATAATCTATAGAAAATTTAATCTAGTTTCTAAACTACTAGGTTTATTTTAGAAAAAAGAAATCTATTTGGTGAAAATTTTAAATTTCAATGCAGAAGTACTTAAATTTTAGGGGAAAAATAAGAAGTGGGTGTCTGTCTGACCACCCTAACCACAATAAAATGATAAAAAAAAATTATAATATTTTAGATATAAGTAGAGGACTCATTTCGCAATGTGATGCATATTTTTTGTAATTTTTTTCCAAATAAATATTAAATTATGATTTTTTTATTACAACTTTTGAAAAATATAAAAAATTGTGCTTCTGACCACCTTAACATGGTCAAAACTTCATGAAATTCAATTTTTATTTTTTTAATCCTATAGTATGTGAAGCATAGAATGTGACACATGTTTTAAATTCAAAAAATGTGATACCATTTGAAAGCTATAATTTTTTTTCAATTAGCCTATCAATCAGGACTTTAGTCGTAATTCAAATAGAAAATAAATAATAATTATTTATTAAATTCAAAGTAAAGAATAATTTATATTGGTGGAAAGTTGAGAATATCCTTTAAAAACCCTTTTATGTTTCATCAATTTTGGGTAAAAAAGAAGGCCGTCAGCCACATACCCTATACATACCCATCATATTGCTAGCTTTTGGCCCATCATGATCCTATATATACCCATACAAACCATTGTTATTGTGTATTCCTCCCCTCAATAGAGTCACTTGGCTGATGGATCTTGGTTTCCTAATGAAATAAGAGTAAAATAGGTCCTAACCCTATTTCCATCTCCTAAAAGGTGGAACCCTATTTCCTGTGGTTCATTTTCATGAACTTAACATTTGTGAACATTGTAGTTTTCTGATTTTAGGAGTCCTTTGCATCCTAGATTTAGATCTTGCATTCATTTGTATTGAATTATATCTCATTTAGGGTGTTTAGTTTGCATTTTTTTCATTCTTTGAATTTGAAAAATACAAATAAATAGTCATATTACCATATACATCATATTAACTTGCATATCAAACTAGGTCTTTTAGGTCATGATTTCGTCACATTTTCAATTTTCATTTCACATTGCATTGAAAATAAAAATTATTGTAGTAGACCTGAATCTTAAAATCATTATAAAACACCTAAAAATTGTCAAAATCAGCTTCGAAACCCTAATAGGGATTCATTCACCCATCTAGGCAATTTAGTCCTTGCATAGGTGTGTTTCCTAGAGATCTCTAGGAATTTTGTATTGAGTATTTTTCACTATTTGAATCTACCAAAAACCCTAACTAGGACTCATTCAACCATCTCACTGATTTAGTCCCAAACTAGACCTAAAACTTCTTTTTACTGTGTTCAAAACTTCATTTTTGTGCTTCTATTTTTTGTCATCAGATATTCATTTCAGTTTGTCAAGTTTCAATTTCATTTATTTTAGTAGACCTAGCTTAATTTTGTTAATGTCATGCATTTCAAAATTTCAAAATTTCATTTACAACATTTTATTTTTAGATTATTCCATAGTGAAATCAACAAATTACCTTGTTTACCATGTAGAAATTGCATTTCATTCTAGGTCATTGCAATGCATTCTAAATCTCTTTCCATTTTTTGTTTTTCCCACTAAGTTTGTATAGATTACCTTTCACAAATTTTAGTATCTTTATTTTCCAAGTTTGGAAAGAAAAATTTCATCAATAAGCATGTTAGTCATTCAATCAATATATTTCCTATTTATGAGAGTCTCTTACTATAAGAAAATGAAAACCTATCTACACCCCCTTCTGTCTCTTCTATTTATGGGAATGATGTGGTAGAAGAAGTTGGAAGAATAAACAATCATGATAATCATAGTTTCTCTTCTCCTAATATCTCCCTACATGTGATGAAGGTATTTCAGTGTTAGAAGATGCACTCATTGAGAATCATGACAATGTTGAAAGCTCCTCTTCTATAAACTCTCGTATATTGAAAGATATTATAGCACAAGAGAATGGGATCATAGACATATTTTTAAACATAACCTTACCTAATTTTCATTTATTTGTTGATTGTGAGAATGTTTTAGTGAATGAGGATGCAATTGTAAGAAATCATGACAATCATGTTATTTGTGAGGAGGATATGTTAGTGTTAGATGATCAAATATTTAAGATCTATGACAACCCTATTTATTTGTATTCCCCTACCTATCCTATTTTGGAATACATTGTTATAAAAATTAATGTAATCATATATAACCATAATAATCATACTTTTTTTCTCCTAATATCTCTCCTATTTACGAAGAAGATATTTTGGTTTTAGAAGATCAAACTAATGAAAGTTATAAGAGTCCTATTTGTCTCTCTTCCCTTAGGAAAAATGTTAATGAATAAGATAATGGAATCATTGATAAACAAGAAAACCCAACCATTGATGAGTCCCCTACTTGTGACGAACTTATTTTAGAAGAACCAACCTTTGAATGTCATGAACGTCTAGTTTCTAGTTCTCCTAAAAATTCTCCTACTAGGGAGGATAACATGGTGCAAGTAAATGAGAACTTGGAACATGTCTTTCAAAAAATAGTGATGTGACTTCCTTAGATGAAGATGATTTAGTGACATTAGACTCCCCTTCACTAATAGATAATGAAAATAAGGATAAATATTATGAGGTTATGCACATTAGATATCCATTGAAGTACTCTCTTGAGCCTAAACTTATCATTTACTCACCCTCACAAAAACCACAAACTCAAAACAAACACGTCTTCATCCTCGAACCACCTAAGAATAATGATTCGAAGCAATCAATTTATAATACCATTTCTCATACATATAACACTAGAAACAATCTGTAACCAAGAAAAACACCTTCAACATCCCTCCCACTGCCAAACACTATCTTCCCTAGTCCTCCTCATTTTCCTTTGCAAATTGGAAAGGAGTATGATGTTGTTGAACAACTTAAGAACAATCCTGCTAAGATATCATTATGGGACCTTATTCAAGCCTCGCCTCATTATCATAATAGATTCAAAGTTCCTTAAAAAAAGTTCCTACCCCTCCTAATGTGCAATCAAATGATGTGGTAGCTCAAGCTCAATCTATAACTTTGGTTAACTTAGACATTACTTTCCATCAATATGAGTTACATTCACCAGAATTGCAAAAGCAATATGAATCTTTCATGATAATAGCTATTTTCAATAGGATGGGGATAAAATGAACCCTTGTTAACAATGGCTCAACCCTTAATGTGCACATTGTAACCCTTTCGATAAGCTCGACATAGATAAATCAAGAATTGAACCTGATTCCTTATCGATTCGAGGATTTGACAATGTAGGAAATCAACCACTTGGTGTGATCACTTTTCCTATTACAGTAGTAAAAGACATGTTACAAACTCCTATTCATGTTATGCCTCATGATCTTTCATATAATCTTCTCTTAGGAAAGCCATGGATTCATGCAATGAATGGGGTGCCTTCTACCCTTCACCATAAAATGAAGTATTTTTACAATAACAAAGTGTCTATAATCAAAGACAACCTTCAACCAAATAGTTGTTTGAAAATTGAGAAAGGAAAGGAAAATCCTTTGAAGACATTAACACCAACTACACAAGTGGAACCCATGCAAGAGAAAGAAAAAGAAAAGCATAATGAAGAAGTTACAAAGTTATTGGAAGATGATTGGGATTCCTTAGATTTCATGTACCTACATTCATGGGAAAATATAAGATCATAAAAAATGAGTCTGAAAAGGGAAAAGAAAAAGTGGTAATGTCAACACAAGATTCAAAAGAATCCACTTCAACCACTTTAGAAGAAGAAAGAAACTACACAAAAAACTTTGATGAAGCTGATTAAAAACTATCATCAAATCTGAAATAAGTGAAAAATGTTTATGGAAAAGGTTATGAACTTATGAAACAACTTGGGTATAGTGGAAAAGGATGTGGTGCTAGAGAACAAGGTATTTGTTTCCCTATAGAGCCTAACAAACAAGAAATTACTAATGGTCTTGGTTATTGTCCCTTGAAAGAAACAAACAAGCCTTCACTTAATATCAACACTCTTACAAAAGATTTTTCTAAGCCAAATTTAACATGACAGTATCCTAAAATAATACACTAGTAGTCTAGTGGTCTTCGTTATTGTTCTTCGAAAGAAACAAAAGAAAAAAATAAATCTTTGTTTAATATCAATTTCATCATGCAAAACACTAACGATTGGAGTTTGTTAGATTTTACACCTTCCTTTATAGAAGAGAATAAAATCTCACAATCGAAAGAGTCTTGTGTAAGTATGATACCTTGTATTAAGCGAGAGATATATTTATCACGAAATAAAGGAACATCCTCTACTATTGATTAAGAGGGTATCTTGTCGAGACTCCTCGAAGAACATGAAAGAAATTCTACAACAAGAGTTCATTTTTTGCATATCATAAAGTTCATGGGAATTCTACTAATGAATGTATGGATTTGAGTAATTAAATTCAACATCTAAAGGATTGTGGTGCTCTTCCTTGTGTTGAAACACCTACTTCCTCTAATTGATACTAATTTTAATGTTTCTCATCAATCATATTGGCTCAGCCTTGTCTTGCACTAAGTGGGGGAAAGGGGTTAGGTAGCCTTGTTCTTGTATGAAACTTTTCATTGTCTCTTTTAGCTAGTTGCCTGCCTTGAATATATAAGAGCAAGATTGTGATGTGGGAAGCTGTAAGGCCTCACTTTTTGTATGATAGATATATGTACTTTAATTGCACCTTTGGTATATTTTCCCTTTTAAGCGATAATTAGTTGAGTTAAATGAAAGAGCTATGCAATGTAGAACTAATGTGGAATATGTGATTTACATGGTTTGGATACCTGATTAGGTTGTTGGTATGTGTTCGATGTCATGAGATGATTAAATGATTGCTTTGGTATTATTCATTAATTCCTTAAGATCTCATTATGCAGAGTGACCACAAGGTCTGTAATTCATATAAACAGGTTTAGACCTCATTTCATGGATCCATATGCACATCACATTAGTGTTGTATATAAGGTAGTTTGATTAGCAAGGGTATAATGTATCATGGAATATTAATCTAAGACAATTATTATTCTCCTATATGATTGGCTACTTGATAATTAGACTGGAAAGAAAGATGGTTTATAGGTTATTACTTAGTATGTTGAATTAGTGATTTGGGATTCTTCAATATTATCAAAAAGGTCAATGTTGCTATAAACACTCATGCTATGGTGGTGCAAAATCCTATGAACTTACTAAAGCGGGTATTTTAAATGTTAGTTCATATATTAGAGCTAGAATACCTTGCATAGTTAACTAACTATTTGTTGTAATTTAAATAGGATGGAGAGTAGATTTATTTTGACAAAAGTTATATAGTTATAGTATGAATAACCATGTGAATTATCATTTAAATTGTTAATAAATTTACTTCTTAATTATCGTTTTTATAAGTACAATGAAAGTATATATAAAGAATGTTATTCCAAACATCCAAGCGACTTTTTGCATATGATGGCTAAGTTGCTTAGATACATGGGATTTAACCTAGTATGATTACTATTATATATCTATATATATCACTAATTTTAAGTGACAAAGAAGCATGCACTCAAACATTGAGAGTTGGGCTACAATCATCCAAGCAAGGTACAATAAGCATGATTGAGGTAAGCAAATTTAATTATGATTCAATTGATAGTTTGATTTCAAATATGTTGTTTGAATTATTTCATTTTGAAATATTGACAATGGGGAAGGTGTGCAGGATTATTTAATGGTCAATGGAAGGCGAGAGGATCACCAAGACCCTAATCATCCCCACTTCACAATGTGAAGTTGTGTGTGTTAATCGTTTGATTTGTGAGTTATGTATTATGTTGTATGAACCAGTAATTGCTAAAATTATAAAATACAAATAAAAATAATGAGGGTTCAAATGAAAAAAAATGCAACCCGTGTGACACTTCTCAAGTCATTTTTTAAAGTGAATCCCTTTCATAATGCCTACCCATGTGTCTAGGGTTAGGGTTGGAAGGGTGGAGATAAAAAGGTCATTTAGTCTTTTTATTTGGGGGGAGGAACTGTTGGCTGAAAAGGGTGGGAGAGAGAAAGGAGAATGGATGGCTATGTTGCAGGTATGGGGTTGGAATCAGTTGTTTTAAAATTGTTCTTGTTGTTGTTGAAACTGTACTCAATGTAGTTCATAGTTTCTGTTTTAGTTGCTTCAAATGGGACTGGATTATGGCCTGTAGGAAAATAGAGATCCCTATATTCTATTACATGTGTGGTGTACCCTGCTTGTGCCTCAACCTTTAATAAACCCTTGTTGTGTTTGAAAACCTGTTGGACAACCTACCTTGTATTTTTTGGTTGCATAAATCTGGTGTGAGGGTCTTTGGTGTTTCCTCTTGGCTCGGGGGTTGGCTAGAGCTCTTTGTGGCTTGATGACGCCAATATGGAAGGGTGGAGAGCCTTTTTCCTTTCCATTGGCAAGTTTGAATTTCAGGTTTGTTTAACAGCAGCTAGAATTTTCTCACCACCTGCTCAGCTGGAACGATGTTAGGTGTTAGTCAAATATACAGTTGTTATCCTATATGTACTGGTAGAAAACTACAAAAAAAAAAACTTGTAATGTGATTATAAGCAGAGGCATGAGCAGTGTATGGAAATGTAAATGTTTTATTTTATGAGTTTCTTGAAAATTTAAAATTGGTTATTCAGTAAAAATCTGCTAAGTAAAGGAAACAATAAGGAGATTTGTAGATTAGTCATAGATTATTCATTATATGCAGAGTATGAAGTTTTTATTTAAGTTTTAGTTCTTTTGAGAAGTAAAGATAATTGAACTCACCTGTATGCCCTATTTACCTCAACAACTGTCGCAGTAGAGTAATTTGGGGTTTTGAGGTGACACACATTGAGAATCTAAACTGACCATGCAAGCTCTAAATATTTGTTGTGTGTGTATGAGTGTATCTGGTAAAGCATGTAAAACCCCTCAAACAATATATGAAGAGTGATCGGTCAATGTCCTCCCTGAAAACTAAGATCTGCAAATGAATCTAGGCTGGTACGCATGCTGTGAGAGTTACTTGGGGATGGAATGTACAACTTTTATTTATTTATTTATTTCCTGAGATCTAATTTGTGCAATTACTCTAGTTTTGTGCTCTTGTTCTGGTAAAACAATTCATGACTAAATGCCTGTCCAAATTAGAATAATTTGTTTTTGAAGCCAAATATAAACCAGCATATCTTTGTGTAACCAGATTTTTGGGATAGAAAAGTGGAAAAGTCCCCATTAAGGGACTGGGAGATACAGCTCGAAGCCTCGGGAGAAAATTGCATTCTATGTACTAAAACAAAACCAAAGGAAGATAAAATTTAACAAAATTATATATGTGTTAATATGTGGAGAAACATACCACACTATACTTAGAGTTATGGGTTTATAAAAAAAGAAGAAGAAGAGAAAACAAGAAAACACAGTCCAAAGAAAGCTCAATCGAATTAAATAGGGTGAAATTTATATTGCCAGGGCATATTCTGGCCTGAAATCAAACCTACTCTTGATGCTTACAAAAGAAGATATCTAAGCCGTATTTAATGGTGTATTTATATATATAGGTAGAGTGAATCCATCAAGCATTAATTCACATTAAATATTGTCTATGTCTTATGGGTGGGATCCCAAAACCACGTGATACAAAACCTACTTTACGCGTTCTTTATTTTACCATTACGATTTCATTAGCGTAGCACGGTTAGCGTTTAGGTCCTATTTTAGCCTCAACTAATAAATGCGTTGCTGCCCCGTCTCATTATTCTTGCCATGGTGGATTGGGCGGTTAACTTGCTCTGAATGAGAGCCTTAATAAACTCCAAATTTTGAATGCTAGTGCGTTAAAGTTTAAGAGAGGATTAGTCATACTTAAAAATCTTCACATTAGAATACACCCCTTAAAATACAATAAAATAAAAGAAATTAAGTCTATGAAAGAAAGAAGAAAAAAAGTCATCGTGGTAATCTTTAAGTTATCTTCTTAATAAATTAAAGGGGGAATATATTCCCATATTCTTTAAAAGATTCATTTAGACTAATACTAGGATTCCTCATATTATCTCCTTATTAGGGAAAAGAAAATAATAATATGTATCTAAGTAAGAATAGTATAATTCTTTGTATATGATTTATTTTACTCTTATAATTCTCTTTATATTACTTTTAGAGTAAAGTATATATAAGAATAAGCAAACAATCAAATAAATGATAGTTAATTATAAGTAAATTAATAATAATATATATTGACAACAATACATAAACTCATTTATTAGTATTATAATGTTAATATTTATGATGTTAGTATTAAAACAAAATAATATTAATATTTGTAAGGTGAGAGTATCGATAATATTGTGGTTGTTTCAATTAGTATTGACATTTTTCTAGTTGAGTATCATAACACTAATATTAATTTATATTTTATTATTAATTTGCTTGGAATAGTGTCATTAATATTATCATCGTGGTGAGTCAATTAATATGTCCACTAAGGATAAATTATAGTAATAGTAATGTTGGTTTTGGTTAATATTATTATTTCTAAAAGTGAATAGTATTATCTACCGCAACAAACAGATAGTACCAAACTTAGTACAGCTTAGATAATGAAACGTATAAAAAGAAAGAATGACAATGAATGTTCCTGATACGAATAATATATATTATATATATAAATAAGTTGGATCACAATATGATTGCCTTGACCATTTTATGAAATCGATTGATATGTTATTTGGTCACTACATGGTAAATTAGATGGTAAATTATATTAATAATATGTGTTTTTCCATCTAACGATTCATAGGTTATTTTAGATGAAGTATAACTAGATATTAAATGTTATAAAGATAGTATTAACATCCTTGATTTTTTTTTTGTACCATTGTTGATGTTATAATTTCTTTTATCAAGGAGTCCATCAACTATTCTTTATGAATCAAACACTAAGACACATTAATACCATTTTAGTTCCTCATAGAATACTAAAATTTTAGTAACAAATTGGATGTACACCCTCCTTCAAATTAGTTCTTTAGAATACATTAATTATTTATCTCACGAATTTAATAGAATGCATCGAAGCAATAATGTTTAGTTAATAATCTATGGAATATTTGATGTCATTTAAATATAAAAAGAAAATAGGAAAATCAATATGATCATCTAAATTTAATCATGAGAATTGATAAAAATAAAGGGGAACATAGAGTGCAATAAAAAAAATATTCAACTTGGCAATTGTTGATTGAAGTTAAATGCCTAGTGTCGTTATGTAAATTGAGAATCCACATATATGCTAGTATAAAATCTATGAATGATCTCCTAATATTAGAAATAAAATATTCAATTTATATTCATTTATCGACTTATTATTGCCTTGTACTTAATAAAATATTGTCCTCACCAATTAGAACTAACTATTAACCAATCCATACTAGAGAGCTTATTATTATGCCATTAAAATAAGTATTTAATAGAGACTTGTTTTATAAGCGGTTCTCAAGGAAAACGTCTCCTCTTGGAAATCCCCTTCCTTATAAAGGCTAGGGAGTTTTATTGGTTGGATGCATGTCTAAACCATCAACTTGTACCCCTGAGAAAGTTATGCTAAGCAAGCATAACCCTTGTGCATATGAACTTTCGAGTAAGTAGTTGGTGATGGTATTGAGTGGTTGGGTAGGTGAGGGTGTGCATGGCTTGGGTGAAATTAGATTTACGTCAAAAAAATTTTTGGTGAAGTCTTCTTGGCATTTTTTTTTTGGGGCGTCAGAAACATGCTTAAGTTGGCTCGCATGTGACATATTGATTTATCTTTAGTATTGCATTTTGGGGGCAATCTCTTATCCATGATGTAGTTTCATTTGAAAACATATGACTTTGCATAGGGATTTCTGAATAATCTCTCATGTCTTCTTCTACTTTAAAACAATTTCTCATAGTAATGGTGTTAGAGACCACTTTAAAGTGGGGGCATACATCAACACTCATGTTTCACTGTACGTTTTTCTTTAATTGCAATGTGTCATTTTCTTGGTGGTTTCATTGGGTATTATTTCCTTCAAGAGAATGATATTTATTTTATTTTTCCTCTCTTGGAGACATTAGGAACAATGTTCCCTAAGAAGAGACCTTACATGAAATAAGAAAAGCCCTTTGAACAAATTTTTACTTGCATGTTTTCATAAGCTCGAAGTTTAATTTTTTAGTATCCTATTAAAATTTATCGAGGGATAGCTTTTATGGTTAGTATGATGAGAATCCTAAATGAGGCATGGCTTTCTCATTATACGGTGAGAATCCAATCTGAGAAGCATTACTTTCTCGCTAAGCCACCCTTTCTAGATACTCAACCTTCAAATAGCCTGAAGTTATGTTTCCTTAAAGTGAGAATGTGTTTTGGAAAAACAACTAAGGCTTTATCCACATCATGTTGGAAAAATAGTCGAGGGTTGATCCACCTCTTTTTATTTTTGTTTGTTCTTGTTTTTTTGTTCTTTCTTTTAGTCTTTGAAATTGTATGTTTATGTATCTTGATCCTGCATATCATACACCTTGTTTGTGTCCCTTTTTCCTAATTTAGTATTGTAAAGTGTATTTATTTACATCTCACACTAATTTTTGGGCCCTACTGCACTCATGACCTTAAAATAAACATTAATAGACCCACTAAGTGTAATGCCCCGTCAAGAACCCCAAAGGACAACAACACAATAATTACTGACAATTTTTTTTGTTTTTTAGTTAACATACATGTAAAACACATTAAGTCATAAATAAATTTCATTAAAGTAAATTCACTAACACATACATCCCTTGGGGTACACGAAGAGTCATTACGCAACTTAGATCCATACAACAGCAATAAAGAATAGAATCCAAAGATATAAAGTAAACAATAACAAATATAACACACATATGAAAATTCATTGATAAAAAGCCATCTGCACATAAATACAACATATGCATGATTAACATAACACATTGAAAACCAACTACCATGGCTAATATTACATTACAGTACAATGATACAAAAGTGTTTCCAATCATGAACGGAAACCATACAACAAGATAACATGATGCACAATATCATAACTAGTTCCAAGATAAATACAATTCTGGAGTTGCCACAACAGCACCAATCCACACCTCTCGATCCTCGACTAGGGACCCAATGGGGTGCTTAGCACGTTCCACCCGACCACATGAGTCTGAAGACCCACCCCCCGTGCTAGGAGTTAACAAGAAAGAGACCTCAACCAAGAACATCCAAACATGGAACCACAAGACTCAACAACATACAAAAGTATCATCAAACTCAAGGATTACAATTACATAATCAACCACATCCAAGAGTCAAAATAACTTAAAGTCATAAGTCTCATCACCTAAATCAAAGCAATAGCCAGTAAACAAGTAACCAAAGGAAGATCATAAAACACTTCCAAATCAAGCTGAATTAATAAACATATCACAATTCTGAATCGCAATGATACAATACAATAACATCATATCACAGTACCATAAGAGTACAAGGTCAAAACCCAAACATCCACAAGATTTATACAAGACCACAGAATACACCATAGATAAAATAGGGTAAAATCATAAATCATTTCAAACAATTATGTTTCATCAATTCAAGACAAAGGACCACTTCCAAAGGATTTCCAAAAGACAGCAAAAACATGAATGTTAGAGGAGAGTGTCATCGCATGGCTTAACATGGATTCTCCAGACTACCACTAACGCAAGGTGCCGCCTCCGTCTACTGACGAATTATCCAGACAATCCGAGCGCTAGGAGCCGCCTCCATCTATGGTTATCCAGACTACCTATCTCAAGGCGCCGCTCCATAGGGTTGCTCATGTGGATCTGTTACCCTTCGCGAAGACAAGGCAACGAACATGCCAACCACGGCCTTCTCAATCCCCTTTAGTCTGTGGTAGCACTAAAAGGCGGATGAGGCATCAATTATCTTTTTAATGTGATTCTACCCACCCCCTAATTAATTATTTAAATTATCACTTATTAATTTCACTCTAATGAGGGCTATCCTGGCGCCCCTTTGTGCGCCGACCACCCACTTAGAGCCACTCTCACTCTAGACACTCAAAACATAAAAACCAAATCCAAGGGTTGTACACCATAACAAGTACATTAGATCACAACAGAGAAGCATACAAGGCATTACCCATCTTGCCATAAATACATAATCAAAATCTCAACGATTCATGTACAACCCTTTCAAAAACATGAAACCAAAACACTTGCCACAACAAGGGCACATAAAAAGGAGGAACATTAACCAATAGTAAAATAAACCTCTGGAAGATTCTCATAAAGTTACACTAGGGTTTCCCCATCAAAGAACTGACAGCAATAATTGCAAGACCTCAAAGAACTATTTCCAATATAAATATAATGAGAAAATACACCAAAATAAGATCAACAACTCCACTCAACAACACCAACAACTTCGATACGAACTAAATCGAGAATCCAAGGGAAACCTCTATTTTCTCCTCTCGGAATACCCATAATTCAAAGAACTTTTCAATTTGACTCATCAAGTAGAACCATCAATCATGACAAAGTTAACATTAACCAATTTACCACTTAGGTAAAGAACAAAAGAACACATACTGGTTCCCAACGAATAGCAACATAAATAAAATGAGAGAAAAACTCCAACTCAAAAATCAACTCAGGAAAAGTCACATTGAAAGAATCCATAAAACCACACATTCTAATAATATACCCATTCATTCAATAAGAAGTAACTTGAAACATTTTAAAAAGAACATTAGTTTAAAGATCAATCATTTCCAACATTTAAGGATAGCACAATATTACGAAGTGAAAATAAAATCTAATGGTTTAAGCCATAAGACACTATTCACAAGTATACTCTTTCAAACACAAATATATTCCAATTTACACATTATAACAACAATCTCCCTTCGAAGATCAACCCACTCAAACCAACAATTTGATCCTGATATCAATCACAAGTATTTTCTAGAACTGTTCTTATAGAAATCCCACAAATCAACTATTAAAAGAATATGAGGGAAATTGACTTAGAAAAGATCATCTAATTTTATTCATTTACATAAACCCTTTGTTTAACTAAATATAATTAATCAAAACATTTATCGAATCAACAATCATTCACTAGCCTTTATCGTAATACCCAACTATTTAAAGTTTTCAAATTTATTTACTTCCATTTATCTTAAAAATCAATTCTCCCACCTAAACAGAAATAATCCTTATCGCCAATACTATCTACATACATCAACAACATACAAAACTCTGCTTTTCGTTATTTCTAAGTTAACTATCCCACTTGAAACTAATCAAATTGAGAATAAACTAATCTATCAATGTTACCAAAATTATTAACATAAGGAAACTCTCTCTCTAATCACTTTACTAACCTACTCAATAACATAATACCTAACTTAACTACCTAATAATTCTAATTTTCTAACTCCTATAAATAAATCATTTTCTGAATATAAACACATTAATTACAAAGTCTTAAGGAATAATTCCATACAAGGAAACCATCAAACACATCAACCTTGAAGAACACTATCTTAAAACACTTACAATGAACAGGCCATTGAGACATCTCCATAAATATCCCACAAATAACACCCATCTTAAAACAATTAAATAACACTTAAACCAATAATCAAAACACTTTGTTTACATTTACTCACACATTATAACCATAAAGACCTTCCTTTAATTTAAGCATTATTTCAACGTTTTTACCACTTATTTTAATATATCCACTTAATTTAATTAAGAGAGTATTTACTACAAATAATTATATTTAAAATAACTATATCATTTATAAGATAACCAACTCCATCAATGTTTAATACGAATCCTAATTATAACTTTAAAATGTAATACTAAGATGACAATTCTATAATTTACAACTTTATTATAATACTAAGGTGACGACACTAATGGATTATTTCACACAGTAGTTTGATAAATAATTATCATTCACAGACTCATTAGATAACAAAAAGGTAATTAAAACCATTTAACATTTAATCAGTATCATTTAAATTAATTAACCTATGAACCTGGGATTTATCCTCACTTAAAAATAACTTTATCATTTAACCTTCAAGTAAAAGAAACTATGTAAATGTAGAATCACTTATCTCCTTTAGTGAACCCTAAAACTTAATTAACCATATAAATCGATTTACTTTAACTAAATACACAGTTCATTTATCTACAACAAAATTAAATACCTAATTCAATAATGTTTATTCCGTTAAAATCTTTTGTTAAATAATATTTTACTAAGCAACCTATCGAAATAACCATTTTCTCTTTAATTATTTACCTAATTCATTCCCTGGCACAATAATTCACAAGTAATTGTAGCAATATTTTATTCTAAGTAACCAACTACCTATTTTCCAAGAGTATCCATTAGCCAATCCTAAAAGCATGCGAGGAGTTTAGATATTAAGATAACATTTATTTCATTCTAAAAGAATATAAAACAATTAAAAGATATCATGAAATTAATACTATAAAATTAAATTACCAATTAAGAGAACATGTAAGAAAATTCAAGATATATTTTATATTATAATTTTCCTTAATTTAAATCTCACGTTAAAAACTTTTAACCTATCTTTCCATCCTAATTTAGATACAATGATTAATAATATTCAAAAAGGACATATGTTTCTTCCTAAGGTAACAAATGTGAGAATTCTAACTGCACCATCCTTAACACCTAATGGCTAACTACCTGGCAAGATTTCATGCCAACAATTAATAACTTTATTTATTCAGAACAAGATCCTCTAATTATATCTCACCTCAAACAATATCCAACCTAATTATTATAAACAAATATATATATAATCTTCACTTTCTGATTAAAAATAAGAGATCATTTATCTAGCTGGGATAAAATCTAATTCTTCACAGCACAACCTTAACCTAAATAAAATTAATATTTTACTTATGATTGATTTTATATTTTATTTATTCAATTCTTTTAATATAAATAAATCATTTCCCTCCAAGTATTACTTCCCTAATAATCAATTTATTTTAACCACTAAGTTTAATAATTAACAAAATGCAGCTTATTTTATAATAAACCCTTAACATCTTTATTATTTCTCTATTTATCTCAAAACCTATCATACTAGCAGACCAAAATTTAATTTAACTCTTTATAAATTATATTTATTATCAGCAAAACGCAACCATAAGGGAGCAGCTTGACAGCAGCCTCGTATTTTAAGCATAACGCCAAAACTATAATCTGGGTATTTGAGATTTTTGGACAGCAAATAGAAAACTGGAATTTGGAGAAACCCTTTAAATTTACCAGCAAACTAGTTTGTATAAAAAATGTTATGGATGACACAACTAGACTGTTTGAATAGAGTCACAGGAAACAGTTCATTTACAGACAGTTTACAGTCTCAAAATACATATATTGAATACCATATTTATGTAAGTACATATAAAATGAAAGGAAGGAAAATACAAATTTGTACAGCCTGAAAAATAAGACATTTAAAATACTCAGCTAAATTTTGAAGTTGGCATACAAAAGATTTCAAGGAAGAAGGAAATCTTTCACAGGAAAACATCTATTCACTATTTGTAAGGAAAATATTTAAAAGAAAACCTGGAAGTCGCTTTCCCTTTTGAATTCCTCTTCTTTCTTTCTTTTCAAAAAAAATCTCTTTTCTTGTTCCTTCCTTCGTGGAAATTGCTTTCAGTAAAATTCCTCCCTCTCTTCACAGGTTGCCAATTATCTTCCCAAAGTCCCCCTTGGCATTCGGAAAAATCACCCTCTTATTTTCTTTCTTGGTCAGTTACCAACCAAGAACGAATTCCCAACCACCGAATGACTTTTCACCTTCCCCAAACCGAAACTTGAATTTCAAATAATATTTATTTGCATGTTTATTGTTTATTTAATTATAATTAGGTACCAACTTTTACTGGCTTTTCTCGTTTTTACCTTCATTCAAACTTAAGTAAAATTTTAATATTTGATCCTTTCTAATATTTTCTCACTTTAATTAATCATTACTTTATGTATTTAGTTTATTTAATTTCAACCAATAACTTCTTTTTATTTTAAATTACTTCCACTTAACTCTAAATTTTAACTAAAACAAATTTTCATAAATAATTAACTTTTAATTAAAATATAATTGAATAAATATTTTTACCATAATTTATTTAAACTTAAGTACAATTTTAATATTTAATCCTCTTTAATATTTTATCACTTTTAAATTTATTAATTGAATTTAATCATTAAATGATAATTACCTTTCCTCATTTAATCTGATTATTTTAAATAACTAACTCCCAGCGATAATTAAATTGATGTTTATCCTTGAATCTAATTCTTTATTTAATTCCAAATGAAACAGGTAACCTTATAATTAAATTAATTTTATTAATCAAATCCAAACATATTATTAGTGTTACCTCATAACCTTAAAATTAAATCAAATAATAAAATCACATCATCACGACATTACTAACAACTACTTACTTGACATCAATGATGACCGAAATGGGGTGGGCACTACATCCTCCCCCCCTAGGCTTCAACTTACTCCTGGAAGTTGAGCTCAAGAACAAACCATAAACTAACAATAATATTAACAAACATAAGCACATCAATACCACAAGTCAAATCATCAATTAAACATCATCAAGTAAGCAACAAAAATTAAACAAACCAAAATAAGGAAATGATACCAAAATGATAATAGTAACGGGGTTGCAACCAAACTAATTTTCCAAACACTAGGATGGAGTGGACAAACTAAGTCGAGGAAAATTTCTTGTCAGCTCCTATGTTCAACATCAAGCCCATTGGGTGTTTATGATGCTCGCCCAGTCCTGACAATGTAGGTGGAATCGAGACTTACTTCCTGCAATCCTACATGAAAACAAACATTGTGCATGATACATATATATCACAAATACATCGTGAGAGGAAATCCCAGCATAGTAGGGCACTCGCGAGCGAGTGATACCACACTGTCCCTCCCACTAACCACACATAATAGTCAAAACAATTCTAATAACTCATAAATAGTTTACTTCTTACTAGTTAAACAATATTCTCATAAGGATGCTAACCATAAACCTAATCCATCTACTATATCACAATGAATTACTACTTGACATTATAAGTACCTATACCTACATATTACAATTACATTACCTTCGTCACTATGCTTTCTAAAGCCAAGTTCCTGTAAATCAAAAGCTAACATAGAACATTGCACATCAGTACCAATAATTCAAATTGCATTTTAACCTCAAGATACTATATTCTGCTAAAAATCATAGAATAATTATCCACCAAACCTCATATTTTCGTTAAAACTCATAATTTTCACCCAAAGAACTCCATGTTAACCATTATTCCACACCAAATCCCACATCAATTTCAACAAAAAGGCAAAATTTTACACCTTCACAGATTCAAGAAAACATAATTCATCACTCAAAGACAACAAAATTGCAGATTTCACACACACTTGACATATTCACACACATAAAACACATCACCAAGAAACACATCACACTAAAACTCAAGGGTCCATAGAGAATCCCCGACAGAAAGGATATCGGTGCATTGCGCACTACACCATGGGTCCTATCCTTTCAATCGGTTTCCTGCACCATTGACCCAATACCGGTTAATAGAAGAAACTCAGGTTCACAACAATGACAACAGAAAAGTGAAACTCAAGACGCACGGGTCTAAGCGCAAGGTTACATAGTGAGCACAAATAGTGTCCAGTGTATGAACCTATGCTCTAATACCAATGTTGTAACACACCGCCGTGCGAACCCCAAAGGACAATTACACAATAATTACAGCAATATTTTTTTTTAAGTAACCATAACATACATGTAATACACATCAAGTCATAACACGAATTTCATAGATTCATTAACACATACATCCCTTGGGGTACACGAAGAGTCATTACGCGACTTAGATCCATACAACATCAATAAAGAATAGAATCCAAGATATAAAGTAAAAAATAACAAATATAACACATATGAAAATTCATTGATAAAAAGCCATCTGCACATAAATACAACATATGCATGTTTAACATAACACATTGAAAACCAATTGCCATGGCTAATATTACATTACAATACAATGTTCAAGAAGTACAATGATACAAAAGTGTTTCCAATCATGAACGGAAACCATACAGCAGATGCGCGATGCAATATCTCGCGGTTCCAGATACGAAGCGCAGGCATACAGAGTTGCCGCCAAGCGGCTACCAATCCCACACCTCGATCCCTTGACGCGGGACCCAATGGGGTTTGCTGCGCGTTCCACCAACCATGGCGGAATAGAAGACCACCCCGTGCTGGGAGCTTATCAGCCAAGAACGTCAGCAGGAGAACCACCAAGACTCAGCAGCGTCATACAAAGTATCATAGCTTGCTCGGAAATTACAGAGCACAATCCAGCAGCCACATCCAAGAGTCATAAAACTCATCATATAACTCAAAGCAATGACCAGTAAACAAGTAATCCAAAGGAAGATCATAAAACACTTCCAAATCAAGCTGAATTAATAAACATATCACAGTTTTGAATCACAATGATACAATACAATAACATCAAATCACAGTACCATAAGAGTACAAGGTCAAAACCCAAACATCCACAAGATTTATACAAGACCACAAAATACACCATAGATAAAATAGGGTAAAATCATAAATCATTTCAAACAATTATGTTTCATCAATTCAAGACAAAGGACCACTTCCAGAGGATTTCCAAAGAAGCAACATAATAAGGAATGTTAGAGGAGAGTGTCATCGCATGGCTTAACATGGATTCTCCGGACTTCTACATGCATGAGTCATACTCGAGTCTACTAATATAAGATTATCGAGGACAATCCGGTAGGTGCACTTCCATCTATGGTTATCCAGGCTACCTATCTCAAGGAACTGCTCCATAGGGTTGCTCATGCGGAATCGTTAACCTTTCATGAAGACAAGGTAACGATCTTGCCAACCACAGCCTTCTCAATCCCCTTTAGCCTGTGATAGCACTAAACGGCGGATGAGGCATCAATTATCTTTTTAATGTGATTCTACCCACCCCTAGTTAATTATTTAAATTATCACTTATTAAATTCACTCTAACGAGGGCTATCCTGGCACCCCTTTGTGTGCCGACCACCCACTTAGAGCCACTCTCACTCTAGACACTCAAAACATAAAAACCAAATCCAAGGGTTGTACAACATAACAAGTACATTAGATCACAACAGAGAAGCATGCAAGGCATTACCCATCTTACCATAAATACATAATCAAAATCTCAACGATTCATGTACAACCCTTTCAAAAAAAAACATGAAACCAAAACACTTGCCACAACAAGGGCACATAAAAGGAGGAACATTAACCAATAGTAAAATAAACCTCTGGAAGATTCTCATAAAGTTACACTAGGGTTTCCCCATCAAAGAACTAACAGCAATAATTGCAAGACCTCAAAGAACTATTTCCAATATAAATATAATGAGAAAATACACCAAAATAAGATCAACAACTCCACTCAACAACACCAACAACTTCGATACGAACTAAATCGAGAATCTGAGGGAAACCTCTATTTTCTCCTCTCGGAATACCCATAATTCAAAGAACTTTTCAATTTGACTCATCAAGTAGAACCATCAATCATGACAAAGTTAACATTAACCAATTTACCACTTAGATAAAGAACAAAAGAACACATACTGGTTCCCAACGAATAGCAACATAAAACAAATGAGAGAAAAACTCCAACTCAAAAATCAACTCAGGAAAAGTCACATTGAAAGAATCCATAAAACCACACATTCTAATAATATACCCATTCATTCAATAAGAAGTAACTTGAAACATTTTAAAAAGAACATTAGTTTAAAGATTAATCATTTCCAACATTTAAGGATAGCACAATATTATGAAGTGAAAATAAAATCTAATGGTTTAAACCATAAGACACTATTCACAAGTATACTCTTTCAAACACAAATATATTCCAATTTACACATTATAACAACAATCTCCCTTTGAAGATCAACCCACTCAAACCAACAATTTGATCCTGATATCAATCACAAGTATTTTCTAGAACTGTTCTTATACAAACCCCACAAATCAACTATTAAAAGAATATGAGGGAAATTGACTTAGAAAAGATCATCTAATTTTATCAATTTACATAAACCCTTTGTTTAACTAAATATAATTAATCAAAACATTTATCGAATCAACAATCATTCACTAGCCTTTATCGTAATACCCAACTATTTAAAGTTTTCAAATTTATTTACTTCCATTTATCTTAAAAATCAATTCTCCCACCTAAACAGAAATAATCCTTATCGCCAATATTATCTACATACATCAACAACATACAAAAATCTGCTTTTCGTTATTTCTAAGTTAACTATCCCACTTGAAACTAATCAAATTGAGAATAAACTAATCTATCAATGTTACCCAAATTATTAACATAAGGAAACTCTCTCTCTAATCACTTTACTAACCTACTCAATAACATAATACCTAACTTAACTTGTAGTGCCCACCCCGTTTCGATTATCGTTGATGTCAAGTAAGTAGTTGTTAGTAATGTCATGATGATGTGGTGATTTTATTATTTAATTTAATTTTAAGGTTATGAGGTAACACTAATAATATGTTTGGATTTGATTAATAAAATTAATTTAATTATAAGGTTACCTATTTCATTTGGAATTAAATAAAAAATTAGATTCAATGATAAACGTCAATTTAATTATTGTTGGGAGTTAGTTATTTAAAATAATCAGATTAAATGAGGAAAGATAGTTATCATTTAATGATTAAATTCAATTAATAAATTTAAAAGTGATAAAATATTAAAAAGGATTAAAAGGGAACTTAATTTAATTGGGAAGTGAAATTATAACTGAATGAACTACATTAGTAAATGATACGATAACTATTTTGGATCGTTAATTATTAAATTAA